>JFHB01000076.1:0-132727 GCA_000729835.1 Atkinsonella hypoxylon | reverse complement strand
TTTCTTTCTTTTCTTTTTTTTTTTTTTTTTTTTTTTTCCTTTTTTTGTCGTGCAGTTTGTCTGCTCCCGTGATTGCAAGAGGACTGACAACCCTGCCTGCAGTCGGCAAGATCCAGATGCGAACCAAGCTGGACGACGACTTTCTGCTCGAGCGCGTCTCGTGTCCCATTGGCGTGCTGCTCATCATCTTTGAGGCGCGGCCCGAGGTCATTGCCAACATTGCTAGTCTGGCCATCAAGTCTGGCAATGCGGCCATTCTCAAAGGTAGTTTAGTATACGTGACGTGCAGCGCAGCTTGCCCTCGCTCTCAGCGCCATTGCTAACGTAACGTGCTTTTCTTTTCCATAGGCGGCAAGGAGTCTACCGAATCATTCGTCGCCATCGCAAAGGTCATTTCCTCGGCCCTCGACTCGACTGATGTGCCCAACGGCGCAGTTCAACTCGTGACCACCCGCGATGCCGTTGCCCAGCTGCTCGCCCAAGACCGCTCCATCGACCTCGTCATCCCCCGAGGCTCCAACGAGCTCGTCCGCTACATCAAGGAGTCGACCAAGATTCCCGTCCTGGGCCACGCCGACGGCCTCTGCGCCATCTACCTCACCGCCACAGCCGACCCTCAAAAGGCCATCACCGCCATTGTCGACGCCAAGACAAGCTATCCCGCCGCCTGCAACAGCCTCGAGACGCTCCTCGTCCAGGACACCGCCCTGCGCACCTCCTTCCCCGGCGTCGCTGCTGCTCTCGCCGCCAAGGGCGTCTCGCTCCGTTGCGACCCCGCCAGCAAGGCAGCCCTCGCATCCCTCGCCGATGCCGATGCCGCCACCATCCAGGACGCCACCGAAGCCGACTTCAACACCGAGTTTCTGTCCTTGACCGTCGCCGTCAAGACCGTCGCCACCCTCGACCAGGCCATCGAGCACATCAACACCCACGGCTCGCATCACACCGACGCCATTCTCACCGCCGATGCCGCTGAGGCGGAGAAGTTCATGGACCAAGTCGATTCAGCGGGCGTATACTGGAACTCGTCCACCCGTGTTGCCGACGGCATGCGCTACGGATTCGGCACAGAAGTCGGCATTAGCACCAACAAGATTCACGCCCGTGGACCAGTTGGCCTAGACGGTCTCACCATCTACAAATACAAGGTGCGGGCCGATTACCAAGCTACGGCCGGGTACGGCGACGGCGACGGTAAGCGACCGTGGAAGCATGAGAAGTTGCCAATTGAGTGAATTTGCTCCCAACAGCAATATCGAAATCGATAGGATACCCAAGCCTGAATAAAAAGATGCTGGTCGGATCACCCAGCAGAAATGGAAGCAGCTTATCTGCTCAGACTTTCCATGTTCCAATAATATCATGTGGTGCGCTCTCATCGTGCGTATATAGCACAAGTTGCTCGGAACAATCCCACCATCTGAACGACTTGAATATTTCCACGGCACGTCTCCCATGAGTGAAGCACCAGCACAGTCACCAATGTCCAGGTCAAAGCACGCTCGTCAAAATAAAGCGAATGGCATTTGTACTTCTCGATGAAAAAGCCCATGCATGACCCTGCTTCATACCCGTACAAGCTATTGCGTGGTACAAATTCCCTTTTAAAGCAACACGCATATCATCCGAGATATATAGTCGTGCTCGTCATCAGCCTAGCCCATTTTCTTTCAAATCCCTTCAATCACGAATTGATATCATATTGCTTAATCAGCTCAGCCAACTTCTCGCCTTCAGATTTGAAATCCAACGGTGCAGCGCTCAGAACTTGATACCGAACCCTGTGATCGAGTTAGCATATTTGATGATGCAAGATGGCGTGAAGGGAAGAGCGACGAACCTTTGTATATCGCCAAAGTTATCCATCTTCGCTCTGCATCTGAAACTGAACTTCTTGCAATTGACAGCCTCAAACACTGCCATGAATTTGGCATCGTCATTTTCCTTCAACTCCATAAGTTCATTGGCCGTCATGCCAAAGATGAGCACGCCTGTCTCGTTAAAACAGGTTAGCCATTGATGGCTGGTGTGGTCTGCGACATTGAGTGAAACAATATATCGGTAGTCTGGCCTGTCATGGGATACGCTGCACTTTTCGCAGTGCCAGGTGCCGTCCCCGGTTTCAATAACCTTCTTGTTGCAACCTTCCTTGGAGCAGGCAGGGTAGCAGAAGTTCTCTTGCTTCACGAAGACAATGGTGGCCTTGATGGAGTAGTATGCTGTGTCGTCCATGCCGAGGTTCTCGTCTTTGACCTGGGAGATGGTTTTGCTCTCATCCTTGCGGCCTGTGGCACTGCTCATGCTGGCCATGTTCTGGTGGGTTGCGAAATTGCTGTTTCGGCCGGCAGAATCGAACCAGCCCTTGAGGCGATGGGCATCTGGAATATCGGGGTCGACGGTCATGGTCCCCGAGGACAGGAGACTGAGACTCTTGCCGTTAAAGTCGGAGACCTTGGTTCCTTTGAAGGCAACCACGGACTCGGGATGGGCGTCGAATGAGTTGGCAGTTTTGCCCCAGATTGTGACGCGCACTGAGTAGCCTGTGTCGTCGACGAGGGTGAGGTCCCGCTTCTCGAAGGACTTGCCTGAAGTCTTGGATGTGAACTGGCTGACCTCGCCAACCTCCTTGAGCACACCGATGACATCGACAGTGTTGTCCTTCTCCACGTTTTGCAAGTCCTGGATGGTGCAAAAGTTGAAGCGAACCTGGGGCACATTTGCTTGATCCTCAGCCTTCTCAATTCTCGTGTCTCTTTCAAATGTGATTTCATAGTCGTTGGGAAGGTTTGAGAATTGTTTCTTAGCCAAGGAAACTCGACATGGGCTGGAGATGTAGTAGACGGAACCTTCCTGCAACAGGTCGTAGAAGGCGTCACACTGGTCGTTGAAAGCCGTGGCCTTGATTTCTCCACTCTCGTCAAGCAGGTTCACGCTGAAGAGCTTACCCTCCCCAGTGGGCTTGTGCCACGTCTTGATATCGGACTTCATTGAGACGCGTGCCTTGATGGTCCATTTGTGCTGGAAGGGTGACAACCCTTCAATAGGATAAATGTTGCCCCCGTCATGCGTCGCCGGTCGCGAAGGCATCGTCTGAGGCTTGGGCTCTTCCTTCTTGGCTCCATAGAAGTCATTTCCAGTCATCGCCGCAGGATTGGCTGCTTTCGATTCGACGGCTGTTGGGTTGCCCACCTTTTCTTGTACGCCCAGTTGTTCGATGACTTCGACGTCGAGTATGACGAGGATGCTGCACACGAGACGAGTCAGCAATCTGCCGAGAGACAAAAGAAAAACTCCAAAAACATCACTAGGTCTTACTTCTTTCCTTTCAAATTATTCGGAGTATACTGCTTCACGCGGGCAAAGCTGCCTCGAACGAGTTTTCCGTCGTGAATAACGTGGTTGGCCTGGGTGGCAAGCATGGCTTGGACATAATGATCACCGTCACTCATAACAAGTCTGAATCGTTCGCCTCCTGTCGCTGAAGCACCCATAGGCTTGACTTGGAGGCATTGCATAACAGGGACTGGGAACAATTTGTCGGCCTTGTCGGGGTCATTGAAGATGACACTGCCGTACGGTTAGCGATAATGTCCATTTGAAGTCAAGACAAGACGTACTCAAGTGACCCCTTTGATAAAGCGGATGCAGCATCCATTGTGAACTGGACAAGTTACAGCATACGTGAGGTTTTATCGTTCGTATCCGTTCAGTCTGTACGAAACACTGGGCTGGTGGTGGTGATGCATAAGCTTGAGTTATCTGAGAAATGTCAACCGCAACTTCTTGACGCGTTGAGCGCGTTTAGTGGAAATGACGCCCCGCAGTGGTGGCGGCTCTGTCGCACAATTGGCTGCGCTTTAGTGCGATAATCAAGAAAATTAACTACTGAACTAAGTGCGGAATACAAATTCCTCTTATTATATAAGAAAAGTGGCGCATTTCTTTGTGTAACAGCTTGCGTTACCCCTCTTCTGCTGAGAGTTTCATACCCCTGTGGTATGCGTCTCCGAGCTCGCAGCTGCACGCCGCGACAGGCTCCGTCTCCAGCAAATGGCGGGGTGGCGCGGTTATGTAAGCCTCCAGGTCACAGTCAAACAGTGATGACGAGGCGGGATTATAGGACTCAAAAGATGGTTGATCGACAGCTTTACTATCAGGTGCAAATGTAAAAGAGTGGCTATTCAGAAGTCGTGAAATGTTCCGCGGCCGCAGATTCTAATAACGCTTCAGTCATGACGCCTGTGATCCTCTCCAACATGACGTCGGCCCATTAGACAAGTTTCCCTCGTTAGCGCGAGCCCACTTTCGCCTCCCTGCTCCAATCCAATAGCAAGCAGTTGCGATCTAAGAAACTGTCGCAGCAAACCTCAACTCGAGATTCCCAAATCAGCAATCAGCACATCAGTCATCATGACCGACGAAGATAACGCCACCAAGGCGCCGGAGAGCGACTCCCACGCGCAACTCACGGCAGAGCAAGAGAACCCCCTCATCCCAGGCGACACTCCAGCCCAAACGGGTCCAACCATGGGCGAGCACTGCGTGACCGACCGTCCAACCCGTGAGTGCCTGTTCAG
The DNA here is from genome assembly GCA_000729835.1 of Atkinsonella hypoxylon. NCBI lineage: Eukaryota > Fungi > Ascomycota > Sordariomycetes > Hypocreales > Clavicipitaceae > Atkinsonella > Atkinsonella hypoxylon. The sequence goes on along the minus strand of JFHB01000076.1, from coordinate 128,150 downwards.
AACCACTACGCAGCCCTCCATGAGCTCATATTAGCAATCGCTCTAGCAAGTGGACAATCGTCGACCGGCGAAATCATCAAGCTGAACGATGTCGATGTGAACAAGATACCGCAACCCCATCGCGCCCCCCTATGATAGAGAGTCTAACCGTCCGCCCAGGTCTACATCTCCAAGCCAGCCGATTACCCCCATGTCCCTTGCAAACTCCTCATCCTTCTCACAGGCGGCACGGGCATCAAATCGACCAACAACCAAATCCAAGCCGACAAGTTCGCCTCAGAAGGCTTCCTGGTCCTCATGCCCGACTTCCTCTCCGGCGACACATCCCCGGCCTCCACGGCCATCACAGACGATTCCTCCTCCATACTCGAGCAGGTGAAGCTCAAGGCCGTCGAAGTCACCAAGTCATTCATGATCGACATGTGGTTAGCCCGCATAACACCCGACAAGGTCATGCCCATTCTTCACAAAGTCGTCGAGGCGGCGCAGGACCAGTACGGAGAAGCTATCCGGTATGGAGGGGGCATATACTCTGTCGGATACTGCGTGGGAGCGCGCTTTGTTCTCTTGTTGGCGCAGGAGAACGAGGAGAAGGGCGGCGACGAAACAGTTGGGGCCGTGAAGAAGGGGCCGTATATCAAGGCTGGAGCCCTGGCTCACGCCGCGTCTGTCACGCCGGACGATTTCAAGAATTTGAAGGCCCCTCTGAGCTTAGTCTGTGTAGAGGATGATCCGTTGTTCCCTGATGCGGTGCGCACGGCGGGAGAGGATGCCATGTCCAAGGCCAACTTGGAGCATGAAGTGCAGGTATATCCCGGGGCTCCGCACGGTAAGTATCTCCGATTATGAACTAAATTGTCTGTTCGGATTATAAAACGGGATGGAAGACTGACTTGTGACAAGGCTTCGCCGTGGTGGGGGCCTACGCCGACTCCTCCATCAGAGAGGCACAAGCTACGGCCTATGAGCAGATGCTGAAATGGATAAAAGAGCACTAACGTGCATCTTTCAAGGGGGCAACGACGAACACAAGCACAACCTCATTCCAATAGCGCCATGTCAAAGCTGTCATCATTATACTTGTCGTTCCAATTTAGTCACCGTAGCTATGGGACTCTTGAGAGGCACAGGAAGAAGAAAAACTTGTGACCTTTAGGAAATTGTGCATACAATCTTACCTATGTTCTTGGAATCCTCCATGTACCTGTGAGCCTCTTGGATCTCCTCCCACGGCAAAACCTTATCCACGATAATCTTGAGCTTCCCCTCCCTAAACTGAGGACAGTACGTCTCTAGTCTATCCCTCAGTCTCCCTTGGTAATCCTCATCTCTACTCCGCAGCGTGCTCCCCTCAATACGGATCCTCTTGGAAAGAATTGGCGCAATGTTCGCGCAGGGAACCTGGCCGCCGCTCAGCATGCCCAAGAGCACAATTCTGCCGTCCCTAGCAGCCACGTCCAGGTTCTTCTGGAAGTAGTCTCCGCCCACAAAGTCAACAATGTAATCAACGCCTCTGCCCCCCGTCCTGTCTCTGATCTCCTGGACCCAATCCTGCGTCTTGTAGTTGAAAGCAGCAGTGGCGCCAATCTCCGACGTGACAAACTTGCACTTGTCGTCAGATCCAGCCGTAGCATAGATCTCCGTCGCACCAGCTGCTCTGGACAACTGGATCCCCGCGATGCTCACGCCCGAGGCGCCAGCATGCCAGAGGATGGATCCCCCCTCCGCGAAGCCCAATACCATATGGAGAGCCTGCGTGGCGGTGATCCAAGCCTCGGGGATGGCAGCGCTCTGCTCGAAGCTCATGTGATCGGGCTTGTGAAGGAGCATCCTGGAACTCACGGCAATGAATTCGGCGTAGGCACCTCCGTACGCCAACCCTAGCACCTCGTCGCCAACCTTGAAAGCGCCGTGGCTGCCGGGCCCGAAGGATTCGATGACGCCGCTGAATTCGACGCCTAGGGTCGTGGGCGCCTGTGGTGGGAGAGGATATAAGCCTTGTCGCTGGAGGATGTCCATGCGGTTGATGCCGAAAGCCTTGATCTTGACGATGGCTTGGCCCTCCGATGGCGTTGGTTTCGGAGCATTCGGGTTGATGAAGAGGGCGTCGCGTTCGCCTTTCCCGCCTTTGATATCTAGGTCACGTTAGACATTCGTATCAGGCTTGTGAGGGTGGAAGTCGGGCGTGCGGCCATACCGACTGCTCTCATTGTCATGGTCAGAAGCATGCAGGGACTTTTGTGGTCTCTCAAAGATAAAATACCAGTGTTGATGCTATGATGCGCTGGTCAATTGTGAGGAAATGATGTTCCTGGTCGTTCGCCATCTTTTTCATATTCTGGTTTAGCCGTCACGCAGGCTAATGACTGGGGAGATGTGGTGGTTCGCGCATTACTAATACAGTCAGACTGTCACGTTCCCCGACTAAGTCGTTGGCTCGCGATGAAACGCTTTCAGGACTTGGTTTCTTTTTCTTTTTTTGTCTCTGCGTGCCGACCAGTTTTCGAGCGACACCATGGGCGATACGGTAGATCCTACGTGACCTCTTAAACCGCAAAGATGCCTGCGCGTCGAATGTGTCAACCAGGTTAGGCTTGTCGGGGAGCCATTACGGCGGCGAACGATCTTGGCCGCAAGTGCTCAGCAAGCTTCTTCTCGCGCCGAGGTAGCCTGCCAGAGGTCTCGAACGGGAGAGAGAGAGGGAGAGACTCGCTGTCACCTTGACCCGTTTGGTAGGTTGTTATCGGGCAAGGCACCGGAGACCTGACTGCAAAGCAAGAAGAGATTTAAGAAAACTGAGTCACGGAGTCTTTGCGAGCTATCATCACAAGCTAGAGCTACCGGGATGGTAACTGCCGGCCAAAGGACAAGTTTTGTGCCTACAGGACGGCATCTTCCTTTGAGGATCGTCATTTTCTTTATCTCGGAGCTAAACAAAATTGCGACGGTCGGATGCAAGGTAGGCCGGTGTGACGGCCGCGTGGCAGCAAGGCTTTTCAGAAAATATTGGCGTCCACCCCCGACGGTCACTTAGCCGAGACTCATTTGGCCGCCTTGTTAATAGTATCTGGTCTGGCCTGCCTCGGGGAAAACATGTAGGGTAGGCTCAGGAGATACACCACGCCCATATTGCCATCCACATATAAACACAAAAAACCAAAGAAAAGAAAAGGAAAAAAAAAAGAAGAAGAAGATAAGCTCCGAGGGGCCTGCATGCCGATATTTTTCCGTCTATCCGAGGGACTGTTTTCGACTATTTTTACAGGGCACATTACGCTAATAATCTTGAGTCCAGGACCAATAGACGGAAGCCAAGGAGCTTGCTCGTGGGGCGTCAATTCATCAATGCACACTGCGACCATGGATAGTGCGCATTTTTATTAATAGTGCCCTGAGTGGGTACCATTCTTATTCCATGCCATGTTTTCTCCTACGATGCCTCGAGTATGATACGATCAGGCCAATCACAAGCTGGTATCACGAGATGGGGAAAAATTTTCCAAGCGCTTCGATGGGAATAGGATGGCCGTGGGATAGTGTTAGTATTTCTTTCCCACGCGTCATAGCTCAGACGCATCTTGCATGGAGAGATCGCATGAATAAGCGTCCGGCGAGTGGGAAATTAAACGACACAGTTGAGCCGGCTGTGGCACTGAACTCGTCCCAATTAAGTCCGTGATCGATCCACCGACGACAAAAAGAAAAACAAAAACAAAGACTACGACTACCCCCGGTGGTGTGTTTGGAAGCGTTGCGGCCACCGTCCGCTTTGCGCAGAAGACCGTTGCTGACTGTGGGGAGGGCTTCCAACGATTGGCGCAGTCATACAACTAGCGGCCTGTTTCTTTCTTTCTTCTTTTTTTTCTTTGTTTTGTTTTGCTGGACTGGCGCTTGTTCGATATCTACGCTTGGGCACAGAGACCAGGAGATTGAGGCTGCCCGCGTAAACAGCCCTGTTGAATAGGATCGGATGGCTGAGATAGCAAGGCGATAATTAGGAGATGGCCGGATAAATTGGAAGAGCACGATGCAAGATGGACGGATCAAGATGAACAGGTGTTGGGTCAGGGAAACGACAGTCACGAGAAGAATACCCCAGATCAACGTCTACGGCATCGAAGCCAACTGGTGTAGATACAAGCACAATCCCACTCGTCATCTAATCAGACAGCAAAGCGCCCAGTTCCGCCTCTGATCATTGGTAAATTGCTTGGCCACGCTTAGCCACGGTTTTTTTTTTTGGGGGGGGGGAAGTCAAGATTCGAGTATACGGACTGTTCCCAACGGCAAGCTGAATGGATGGCATTTCAGATATATCGCGGACCAGTGTAGCCACGATGGTGACGAATTACACAAGCTCTCTCAGCTGCTTACATAGGGCAGGGGGGCTCGTGTGATTCGACATGCTCTTCGAGCTTCGTAAAGAAGTAAGGGGATGTGAAGAAACGGTGTCTGCTGTGCAGCAGTAAGCGCCGGTGCCGATCGAAATGCTGCAACTTGATAGCGAAGAAAAACTGATGGCTGAGGCAGTAGTCAAGGAAGCCATTTGATTGATTGCGCGGTGGATAAAGGGAAATTGCAGAGTGGTCTCGCCTCCTTAGCTGACTACCTAGCGCACGCGAAATCTCGCATTAGTAATTTCACTTGGGGGTTTTCTTTTTCTTTTTTTCTTTTTTTTTTGGGTGCGTATAATAATACCATGACTATACTACTTTGTGCCCAAGCAAGGCATTATCATCCACCAGACTCATATCCACAGCATTTGCGTGATAGCAGACCGCTATACTATGGCGCTTCAAGTACCTAGGTACCTAGGAATGTAGGTAGGTACTTAGGTACACCCACTAACTATACGCAAAGATCAGCGGCGAGTGCGTACACACGCAGCAACGGATTTATTTATATAAGAGATACTTTTGTGTTCTATGCAAGAGAACTCTGCATATGCGGATGCCACTTCCGTTTTGGGCCTAGTTGCTGCTGCGTGCTTAGGCCTAACTTATTCTAGATAGTCCTCGCCACATCACACCAATCACGGTCCGTGATGGACAGCGTCACCCTGGAACGGGACAATTGCTGCTTTTACGATACGAGCGTTGATGCTGCAATAGGAAAGGTGTTGAAAAAAATGCGATTACAGAGCGGGAAGGTGAAGGAGAGAGAAACCCCTTTTTTTTTTTTTTTTTTCCTTTTCTCCTATCTCGGCTTCGATCATTTACTTTGTATTGGCTCTTCAACTGGATACGGAGTAACTTAAGTAGGTAGCGTCGTTGCATCGTTGCATCGATTGGGGGGGGGGGTAAATTAGGGGTATAATGCAGTGTCCTACGGCGTAGTCTCGCCTAGACGCAAATTTTCTACAGTGGACCGACCAATCAGGCCTGGTGGAGTTGAGAGATACGTTTAATTTCCGTGCGAGCACTGGGATACAAGTCTCAGCAAATTACGCATACACAAACGGACACTTTGCATACATGACACATGGCTATTGCATGGAATAATAAGTACCTCGTGTGTACTGAGAGTGCGGTGAGATGGAAGACTGCTCGAAGCTCACGAATCTCGCTAAACAAGATGGATATCATCGCCCATCATGCTGTCTAGCCTAGCATTAATTACATGCTAATCACAGAGCTGGCTATTCGAGCAGGACTGCATAGATAGATCCATGGATTAAGTAGGACTGCCGTTTGCCATTGATCACAGAGGCGCGCACGCGGGTGAAAATGAACACGACCCCTCAGTTCACCCAATCTCAGTGGACGGGATCTTTTCTTGCACACCTAATACGGAGTTGTCAGGTGGGGCTGAAGGCGTACATTGACAGCTTGTCTATTCCGTATCGGGGCCGCTATTGACACGTTAGCACCTATTACGTACTTGGTCTGATAGATATTACCTCGAAGCAAATCCCGTTGTTAATTACTTAATTAATTAAATTAATCACTGTCAACACAAGACATGTCATAAAACACAATGGCATCTTTTGATCTAGCTATACATTCCCTCTTTGGGCTTTTACATCACAAGTCAGGTAATCTACCTTGTCTTCCTCCTGCCCCCAGAAGCCTCATGACCCAGACAGTGCTGGCTACAATAAGTAATGTTTCTCACAGTCATGCAGCTCGAACAGATATCCAGCGCAATAACAGTCACAGTCTGCCCCAGTATTACCGTCAAATAGAAACTTGCTTATTTCTTGATGTCTAGAGCATATATGTATTTACTGCGTAGTACGTATAATTATAGATAGTGGCTCCAGATACGGAGTATGGAGTATTCCATGCTATTGTGGTCTGATGGAAAGTTGGCTTTTTTAGCATCTACAATGCAATAAGCGCGGGGGTCAACTCAAGTGCAAACCCACCAGCACCGAAGCTTCGATGGCAAGCGTGACTCGATCGGTGTCCACGCCTCATTTCAAGTAAATTGTGTCGTAGTAAATAGTGCAAAGTGGTCAAGGAAGTGGCCCAGATAGAGGCATGCGGCCCGCGGTCGCCGCCAGTGTTATAACCCCTTGCACAAGGTTCGAATCTAAATGCCGTAGCTCAATCTCAATCTTTGTTTGGTGCGGTATTTCCATAAAAAAAAAAATTAAAAAAAAAACACCCTGGTTGTTTTCCATTGCATCGTGTCTCTGGTGTCCTTTCGGGGCTTCTGTGCCAGCTTCCCTACAGCTAGACGGTGGAACTCTGCATGTCGCCCGGCCAAGATGCCCATCAAATATTATGCCAGGTACTTTCTTCTGTATGTACGGAGTACATGCATGTAGGTTGTTGCTTCAGGCGCTTAGCCACTGCCCCTTCTGATACAAATGGCATTCTGAACCTCCTGGTCCATAATATGCATGTATTGGTACATTTATAAACAGGGAGTGCAAAAGAATCAATAACTCTGGGTAGTGTCGCAAAAAATAGACGAAGCTGAGGATCGTTTTGGTCGGCCCGTGGAACAAAGGCCACCGGCGCGGTGGGAGGATAGTTAGCGGCAGGCGCCAAACTCGGGGAATTGCAATCCCACGTTGCGTGGCTACAATGCTGACTAGGCTCCGTGTAATCAATTGTAATTAATCTTCGAGAGAGAGAGAAACAATGTTTAATGCCAACATTGCGTGATTGAGGTGGGAAACACATCCAGTCGCATTAGGTATTCGGTGTCGCATTTCTGTACTAAGCACAAAGACGTTGTTGTTGCTGATTGAGCTAAACACCATCCAAAGGCGTGCATGCAACGTGGCTGCCTAGGTGCACAGCTGTCGGCTGGGCCTCGGGCCAATGATACTGCTTATCACGTCAGAGTTTGCCATCGGGGATTAATAAGACGAGTGGGAGCAGCTGTCGGGATGCGTTCTGTCGGCCCTGGCAGCACCCATGTGCCTTGGTGCCTTAGGTCCCTACTAGGTACCTAGATACTTACACTTCAGGTTGGTGTTCTGGTACCTTGCGCATCTAGTCTAGCTGCTCCAACCGTCCGTGTAGATAACAAGGTCGACCTCATGCGCTTACTGCCAACTTCCTGCATAGTGCCGTGCATCAGGCGGCTTGCTGAATGAATGACATTGCATTGCTTTTGCAGGACAGCCGGCGCGCGGGACGCGAGGGGCGGGTACCTTGCAGCTTCTCAATCTGATTTATGCTTGGCCTAGGAGCCCTTGCATCCCTGTCCTTGATTTCTCCCCTCATCCATTCGGCTGTGGGTGCCTGGAGCAGTGCGCACCACCCACTACCTACCTAGGCACCCACCCACCACCACATTATCATCCTGCTCGACTCGGGCCAGCAAAACCGCCCAGCCTATTTCCCGTTGTTTTGATTTGCCGAAAACGGTCCAATCTGATGTCCTCTTCAGCCCACACCTGTCCACACCTGTCCACTTCTTATCCACTCCTCTCCACTTCCTCCTCCACCCCTCATCTCATTTCTTCACTGCTCGCTCGCGATAATTAGCACACGCGCCAGCACAAACAAATACACACACGCACGACGCAATTGCTCGATGCCTCGCATGACCAGAGGCCAGCTGGCTCCACCTGCTATGTTTTGCCCCGTTGTGCTTTGCTCGTGCTTTCTCGTCCGAACTATGCAGTCATGCAGTCATGCAGCCATGCTCATCAGTACTACCATCGCGCGCCACCCCGGTTCCTGGTAAGGGCTCTCTGTAATACTCGTAGAATGACCACTTTTGGAGGATTTGCAGCATATGTTCTCGAGCAGTGACCCTTCCAAAGAATTCTAGAAAAGCGTCCTGATAAGGTATCTAGAAAAAACTGAATACAAACGTCATCTCTGTTATAGGATAGGTAGAGCCCTCGCCACAACTCGGGTTGCCACGACAAGGTTATATGTTAGGAGTATGTGTATTATTCTCCGTACAAGCGTACATTACTACGTCCACCACTCTCACCAGATCCATCCGCACACTCCCTTCTCTAGCTCCACTCGTTCTCACGCCTCTCCGGCCGTTACCCCGTTATTTCTTGTCTTCGTCTCTCAACCCCTGTTCACTTGAGCAATCTGGTCGGGGCAAGCTCCTATTCTCCTCCCCCCCCCTCCGGTATTACCATGATATGCTATAGAATTTCCCTCGCTCCATTATTCGTTATTATAAAGGTCCTCCTCCGGGCTTCCTCCAACTTCGATTCTTTCTCTCCTCCTCACCCACACACACACACTCGTTAGGCATATCTGCACACCCGACTTTCCAGTCACCTACGTTCGTTACTTAACAATCAACTCTTCGAGTTCATCCTAATACCGTCAAAATGAAGTTCGCTGCTGCTCTCATCGCTGCTGCCGCTGGCGTCAACGCCTGGAACCAGACCCAACCCAATGTCACCGTCGTCACTGAGGTTGTCAGCAAATTGGTCACGTTCTGCCCTGAAGCTACTAAGATTACCCACGGCGGTAAGGTCTACGATGTTACTCAGGTATGGACTCCGCAATACAAACGAGGAAGATGTGGATATTCGGAAGAGGGTCGGAACGAGAGCAACCTTCAGCCCTTCAGCCAAGGCGTGTACTCGGCAACTCGTTTGCTGCGCAGTTCCTTCGAATGATGCCCTCATCCGGATCATGATATCAGGCATATAAACTAACACCAAGTGATAGCCCGGCCTCGTGACCTTTGAATGCCCTTGCACTGTCACCAGGCCTGTGACCACCAGCAGTGCGGTTGTCTGCCACACCTGGTAAGTAGTGCTGATCTGCCATGACTATTCAAGCTTTCTGGCTGACATGTTTCCTAGCGGCAGCGGCAACTACCCCAACAGCACTGCTCCCGGTGTCACTCCCACTGGAAGGCCTGACGTCCCTGCCCAGAGCGCTGGTGGGAAGCCCCCGGTTCCTACTGCCGGTGCCGGCAAGGCTGCTGCCCTCTCTGTTGCTGGTCTGGCAGGTATCGTTGGTCTTGCCGCTTTTGTTCTGTAAATCAACCGACTTTCATGCCTCGCCATCCACGTCCTACCTACGATCTAGTTGAACAAGATCTTGGTGAAAAGTCAGGCCCTTTGCTAGCTACGTGTGACTGGAGACGCGTTGTGGGAGAGTTGACAGTGTGGTTCACGTTTTGAAACGGATGGAATTGCTACTTTCGGTTGTGTATAGACTTTTTTTTTTGGGTTACGAACATATGAACCTGGAGAACTGTGTATCAAAGTTCAATGGGGGCCACAGGTCCGAACCCAAGAGGATAACTCTGAGAACGGCTTGTGTGCGGTCTTAATAATCTTTTTTTTTTCGGCGCTTGGGATATACTGTGTCTTTACCAATAGGATACTGGGATCTTATGACCTTTTTTAATTTTTTTTTATAAAGACACTTTCCTGTTCCCGCGTCCATCTGTCATGCCATGTCGATAAGAACAATATTCGTTTACCCAATTGCATGGTTATGAGGCTTCCAAGTCGCAGAACTTCATCTGCCACGGTAATTACGCAGCTCGTTCTGCCAGCGCGCCCTGTCCAATCAGTATTTTTCGAATTCGCAACCTGGTGGTGTTGCCGATTTTCCACCGCCCTAGGTTACTCTCCTACCCTGTACGAGCGCTGGCCCTCATGACGAATTGGTTTGGCAGGGGATCTAATACGTCCTGCGGTTATGATGGCATTTTCAACGTGATTTTCTGTGCTTTTGATTTCCACATTTACATGTGCTTCTGCACGAGCTTTGAGTGGCACTTCTAGACTTGAATCCCAAGTCACCCTTTTTTTTTTTCGTAGCCCCCCTTTTAGACTTGAAACGAGAAACCAGCTAGCTCTTTTAGACTGCCGTGGTAACTCCATCGCATATGCTGTACGAGGTTTCGTTTCACGATGCTACGCGGTCGCGCAGGGCACGTTTTTGCGTTGAACGGTACCTGTCCGACGCGAAGCCATGTGCGTGTGCGAATCTGATCATCTTGTACCTACTGAGCATGGGGGGAAGCGAGTGTCGACGCAGGGTAGGTTCATGGTCTTGGGGGGCGTGGCTTACTTGATGTGCCTTTGCTTATATGTATGTGTGATGTATGTAGGTGTCAATTATTATTCATCGCCTCAGTGACCAACAATACGTGCTTTTTTGCCCTGCGTGGTGGAGAGGAAGGATTGGACGAACCCTGGACCGTTACACTTTGCGGCTATAGTCTACCTAAACCAACAAGCGTGTAGGTTATGATTATACTAGGAATTCACGTTTTAGGATTGAAGTTCTTCTTGTACAGTTATCGCAGATTTAAGCTCTGAAGCAAATCTAACTTATGCTGTTGGCAAGCGGGCTTATATAAAGAGCCACTTTACTATGTGTCGCGATTTTCGCCGCCCTTAACGCAGACAATGCCCTTCAGACGCTGACAATGTAGAATTGCTAGAAAGAATCCTTGTAATGCGGACCATGCCTCTCAAGTTCAGGCATTAGCTTGATGTAGCGTGTTATTGTGTTGTGTTATGAAAATTGTAATTATACCTGGGCAAGGGGTTGGTTATAGCAAGTACATCTGCGGCAAAAATGTCTCTGGAGGTACATCTTCTGTTTTAGGTGTAGTTCACTTCACAATATAGGTAGGTGAAGTATTGTCCCACGTCTGTAAGTGCCGAGTCAAGACACGCAGATCGAATCGAATAGCCGGATAAGGAACTTATGCCGTCCCGCCTCTAGTTATGCGGTGTTGCAATTGGTGACATGGACATTTGGACGGCTGCGCGGCTGGCACGAGAGGACGGCAATGGCGGTGCAAAGTCTGGAAACGCTTGCATCAACGACAATAATGCGGGAGGCGTGAGGGACGATGAGGTATATATATATACATAAAATTGAATGTAGTACTGCTTGCCGTCCCGACTATTCAAAGCGCATAAGTCGAAAAGTCGGACCGTCTTTCCCATCGACGCGCCGTCAAATCAGACGATTTCTTTTTCTCAATTGCTCGTGCTGCATGGCCTGAGATTGACCGTCCAATGAATGTACTGCGATATCCCAGCATTACACGAGCCGCGGAGGCTACCTCGGTACAACTCGCCGACTTCACTCACGTCAGACCTCCATAACCCAAATGAGCCCTTTCTCGAGCTTCCGGGGCGGGAATCATGAAAGGTGCTATTGACTTGCGGTAACGTCAAGCTTGTTGGGGTCTTGCACGCACTGGCTGCGCAACCAGCCTCAAGTTGGTGCTGCTGATGGAAGTTGAAGCTTATAAGTGATCAGACATGGAATCATGGCCGTCAAGCCCCCATCAATAAAAAAACACCAGACTGACCCAAGTTAAAAAAGAAAAAAGAAAAAGAAAAAAAGAAAAAGAAAGAAACCGCACCAACAAACATACATCACCGTCGAGGGGTAAAAAAAAAAAAAAAAAAAAAGCAGGGAAAACCGAGCCCAGACCAAACGCCAAGCAGCCCTTTTCCCTCAATAGCCCTTCTTCCCTCCCTAAGTGGCAATTCCGCCGTGGTGAGCGCATTCGTGCATTTCTGCCGATAGTCCATTCACACGTGACTGTGACTGTTCGACCCGCGTCGGCGGATGCAACCGCAACATGGCTTGGGCCTGGTATGCCTGGTATGCCTGGTACTTCTCTCGGACGAGGAGGAGGCCTTTTTTCTTTTTTTTTTTTCCTTTTTTTTTTTTTTCCCTCTTTCCCTTTGTGTTCCTCGGGTCCTGCTGCGCTAGCAACGACGACGACAGAATCCGCCGCTGCCAAAAAGTGCGGTCCTCCCCCCTATCGCGCAAAAGGGACTCGCAGCGTAGCCGGCAGGTTTTGGGGTCAAAAATTCCCGCCAACAAGGAGAGAAATTCCCGACAGGAGAGCGTGCCCACCCACGATGAGCGCAGCATGTCGTTTTTTAAATTCAAGCTGGACAATGCACCACTACGACCAACGTCAATCCCCATAGCTTCATCATACACGCCTTCGTCGCCGGCCTCGGCGTCGGACAGCCATCTGAAGCGAAGTGCGTCCTCACCGCATCTGTCCAGTGGCCCGTCCTTTCCCAAACCCTATGTCCATGCCCAGCGGCACGTTCAAGAAGGTGAAGCCGCCGCCGCCGCCGCACCCGGGCCACAATCAGATCCGCGTCTGTCGGTGCACGATGGCAGAGCGAGGAAGAGACTGGCGGCCGAGGCACCGGCTGTTGACCTGTTGTTCCGTCCCTGGAGCAGGAAGCCGGCGGGAGCCCGGAAAAGCACGTCTTGCTTCGAGTGTAAGGCATCCAAGACTCGTTGTGAGAAGGTGACCTCGGGACTCAACGATGCGTGCTCGCGGTGCTTGCGCTTGTCCAAGCAATGTGTTTTTGATACGAAGCTTGCCGGTGGCGCTGCTGCCAATGCTAAATCATCGGCAAAATCTCCTGCCAAGTCGCCCGTGTCAAAATCTCATAATGGAACATCTGCCGCCGTAGAGACGACAAGGGAGGCGTCGGAGGCACGAGGTGCGCGAGGTGCGCGAGGTGCGCGAGGTGCCGGAGATTCGCGAGATTCGCGAGATTTGCGAGATTCACGAGATGTCCGGGAGTCACAGGACAGGCGGAGAGAAAGCACGCCTGAAAAGGTGCGTAGGATAGAGGCCGAGGCAGCCTCAGCTTTCTCATCAGGACTCATGAACCATCCCAGTAAGGTTCTTCCTTTTAGTGCACCAGGGACGCATAGACAATTGAAAGCTGACCCCCCATAGCTTCGCGGCCATTACCATCCATTGAAAATAAGCAACTCGACATCAAGATTGACTCCCTCATCAATCGAGATGTTGCCCAAAGAGTATTTCATCACTATATTGACATGTTTGTCCCGAAATGTCCCGCCGTCATCCTTGTCCCGGGTACCAGTCAGGAGTACCTGAGGGAAACGAAGCCGCTTCTCTTTCTTGTGATTTTGAGCGTTGCTGCCGGTAGCTGTTGCTCCGTGGATCAGCAGAACGAATTGGTCTTGGAGTCGAGGCGGGCCCTCGCCGAACGCGCCATTGTTCGAGGGGAGAAGTCACTTGAGCTTGTTCAGGCGATGCAGATTGGGTCGCTATGGTACAGAGCTCTGCATGACCACAAGCAAGTCAATCTGATGCAGCTTGCCCATATGATGATCACAATGGCCCTCGACCTCGGGCTTGACAAAGTGGACATTCGTAAACCTACCAGTGGCGGCCAGGAAGCGTGGGATCGAGCCGAAGCACAGCGCGCGTGGCTTTCGTGTTTTCTCATATCTGCGAGGTAAAAGACAGTTACCCCCGGGTGTCTGGTTCCCGTGGCTGAATTGCGCTGACACGGAATAACATTCAGTATTTCGCTGATATTGCGACGGTCCAGAATGATGACGTGGACTTCAGACATAGATGCATATCTGAGGGATTTGCAACAAGCAGGAGTTTCGCCTTCTGATGCCTTCTTCTGTGAGCTCGTCAGGACGGAGCATCTTTGTTATACCATTGATCAACGGTTGTTCCTCAGTGACCGTCACCGGTCAGCATCAGCCCGCGATCCCATCACTATCAGGATAGCACAGGACTTTCAATCGCGCATTGACAGTTGGAAGAATTGTGACCTGAAGCCACTGCAACAAGGTGAGCCTCCCACCAAGTTTCACAATTGCCTTTTTTCTCTCTCTTTATTTTTACATACAAGAAAGAAAAAGTTTACGAAGTGTTCTAATATGAAGCGATGCTCTAGCTCTTGTCGACTTTGGTCGATTTTCGAGCTCACTCTATGCACATGAGCCAGCAATGCACGTCAATCACAATGTGGACGAGTTCGAAACACCCTTTACATCAAAATTTCTCAAAACTTGCACTTTCATAAGCGAACAAATCAATACCGCTCAGCTCTTGATGCTCCGCGAAATCGTGACTGCATCACACAGAATGCTGAACTGTTTTCTGTCAATACCTTTAGTTGATATGCTGACTCTTTCACCACATATTTACGGCGGCCGGGTGATTTACTCACTTATTCTTTTATGCAAACTTCATAAAGCCATCTTATCTTCAACCAGGGATGTTTCTAATTTCATGCTCGTCGACGATCTTCATTTGGAGGAATATTTGGACCGCCTTGGCGCCGTTGCCAAGGATCTTATGACGAGAGACGAATTTAATGCACTTAGCAGGTCCTTTTGCATTATCCAACAACTGAGGAAGTGGTATTATAAAAACAAATATGGAACATCTTCAAGCGATGCGACGAATGGTTTCAGTGCTCGTGGACGAGGTTATAACGAGCAGATGCATCGACAACATCACTTCTCTTTGCGTAGGTCCCAGGCCGGCAACCGCTCGCCATTTCCTAATACTACTGTGCCACAGCCTACGGATCTTGATAGATACGACTGGTTTCTGGACGATTTCTTCGACATTGACTTGTCTAACTAAGATGAAGTTATCTGGGTAAACCTAGAGCTTTATTTTTACAGCGTATGCAGAGGTCTCTTTTCATTCTTCGACCGCGACTATTCACTAAGGTTCAAGTCTACGGAAATCAGAAAGCGCCCCAGTGAACAGCTTGATAGAGGGCGGTTCTTTCTCAGCATTCTCGTGCCTGTATTGCAAAACCTCGTTGTATGGGTCGTTTGCCTTTTGTCTATATCATCCTTTTTGGACTTTTTTTTTACGCTCCGCGACTCGACGCCGACGGCTCCGATTATAAACCACACCGGTGAGCGCCCACGGGACAATAAGGTCTATAAAATGGCATCGTTGTACACGCCGAGGTCCCGAGCAGTGACATCGCCCTTGTCAGGCACTATTCCGTGGATTCTGTGAAGTTCAGTGGCTCCAGGTTCAAGAACCACAGTGTAACCTGTTTCAAGAAACCTGGTCGCCCATGCCGGCGATGATGTGAGCAATGAAAACTTTCTGTCCGGCAGAGACGAAGCTCGCACAACCTAGGTAGCGAGCGACGACGACAAGCGATTGCCGATCAAAGCGACCTTTTTGATGCAAAACCGTTTAAACTGCAATGTTCGGAAGCTCTAATCTCAAGCCTGCTCTAGCGCCGAATATAGTCTGGAAGCCAAAACTAGACAGCGATCGTTCGCCAGCGAGACGAACCAGCCAGTGCCTGATTGCTTTCACATACCACGCACAACCGGAGTGTTCACTCGGACAAGAAGAAGCCCGGTGCCGACAGACTCGAAAGCGCTCCTCCAACCATAGATGGAGTGTAATATCCAACGATCGTCACGCCGAGGCCACCGTCAATTGTAACATGATTGCATCTAAGATTAGCTTGGATAAATCGGTCCTTTGAACAGTCAGGTACGGACTAATGCTGAGGACCAAAACATGACGATGGATGCCGGATTCACTTGCAGTGTCTCGCTTGGCACCCCGGAACTTGGACTCGTTGTCAGCGTTTTCGTGATGGGACACACAGAATCAGGGATTTTGTTTGCCAATTAGGCCAATGATAGATGAATATTACATACGCAGCACTTTCCAGGAGGCTTAAACGATCGAAAAGGCCATTGTCCGTCGTCGACAGTACGAAGTGGCATCGTGGCATTCTCGCTCAATACTGGTCCTGGGGACAATGACTCGACCGTCATTCCACTCTACGTTCTGGGTCTCCACTGCAGTGCAATTAAGAGACATATCGTACCGGCGACGAAGATAACAGACGACGGGATCGAACTGCGGTGCCACAGATTTCCAGCTCCCACGCTGCAGGTCCTGTGGTTGGGACGAAAAGAGGAAGAAATTGATGCATGGGAGGGTCCCGGCGCTAACTGGCAGGGCAGCTAGAGATTGCATGAGCTGGAATACCTCTGCATTTCTCTTCATATCGCGTCCTTTTGTGTGAGGAATCCAAGCAACTTACGATAGAAACACCATTGCCACGAGACATGACTTATTAATAATTTACAAAGCTTCATCATCATACTATGCCACCGTCAAATCTGACTTTTGTAAGTGTCTTCAAGGTGCTTCAGCTAACGTTGTGAAAGCAGCTGGAGTGCACATGTTAAAAGGAGGTAGACGCCCGTACTTGACTTTACAGAGATTAGTGGAAATGGAGGGTTTTGCTGTCAGCTTCCGATGAGGGTTGGAATTGCTATTGAGGACTAGGGCCCCGAAAAGACCACCTGTGATTGGCTGTGATTTTACCCAAATGGCAACCTCGTACTTGTGCTGCTTTGTTTCGACAGATTGGCACAAACAACAATTAGGCTGGTGGCGAAGTTCCGGAGTGCAAGAGTTCACATGCAGCTGGTTCTACAGGTTCATCTGGGGATAGGGCGCTTGAAAAGGTTGGGGTCAAGTCATGACGCGCCGTTTACTATTGGGAAACCTGCTTGCTTGGATCTGATGGGGTGAGGCTAGTGATTTTGCTATATTGCAGGAAATCCCGGCGCTGGAGTTTGATTCCTCAATATCAAGAGGAGGCTTAGTTGATTCTCTATCAGGATTGGTGAGGCTATGCGAAGACGGGTCTGTGCCCAAGTGCTAGAAGACGGAGCGAGGACGAGACTTGCACTCAGGCTGCATTCAACAGGGCGATTTCTGAGGCAGAGTTCTCCCAGGGCCGTATTCCGGCGGTTTACCAGCGATGCAAAACTTTGCATGGCGTGTTTTGGCGGGATGAGTTGTGTGAAGTTTGGCTGGGCTCGCATTCTTTCAGGGGGTAGTACCGCGAGAGTCGGGCTGTAATTGAATGACAAGACTTGAAGTGCTTCTGGAACGACGACTCTTCGTTACTGCGTCGGTGATTCATCGGCGTACGTGATAAAGTAGGCTGAAGTCAGCGGCGGAGTAGAAAACAGCGACTCCTTTCGGCTCAAGCCCCGGGGAGGCGGGAACTAATCGAGCAGCCACCACCTGCAAGGCCAAGAGGCGCCCACAGCCCCACCTCGGCAAGGTAGGGAAGGAAGGAAGGAAGGAAGCCCCACTCCTGCCGTTCAACGTTCAACGCTCATGACGTTGAATCGAAGGCCATTCTCTGTTGTGCATTGCATCCACGCGGCGGCGACCATGGCTTCAAGAGAAGCAGGCTCGCACCTGCAGGACCACATTCTTCGGCATAGCTTGGAGAAGCCCGAGGAATTCTGGGCACACCAGGCCGAGCATCTCCATTGGCACAAGAAGCCGACCGCAACGCTGCGCCGGACGCAGCGAACTCTCGGCGCCAGCGGCGTCTCCTACGACAGCTGGGAATGGTTTCCTGGCGGCGAGATTTCCACATGCTACAACTGCATTGACAGACATGTCGAGGCCGGCAGAGGCGAGCATGTCGCCATTTACTACGATAGCCCCGTCACGAAGACGAAAGAGACGTATACCTACCGCAAGTTGCTCGAGGAAGTCGAGGTGCTTGCAGGCGTATTGCGGGCAGAAGGTGTTCGTAAGGGCGACGTCGTTATGCTGTACAGTAAGTGATACCCGACATCGATAGCTATCTCGAATGGGCTCGTGTGGTGTGCCGCATGCGTCTCGTGATGTTCTTGAATGCGAAACTAAGACTATCTGGCTAAGACTATCTGGCTGTCCGCTTATACAGTGCCCATGATCCCCGCCGCTTTAGTGGGCATGTATGCCATCAATCGCCTCGGTGCCGTCCATGCCGTTGTCTTTGGCGGCTTCGCACCCAATGCCCTCGCCCAACGAATTGAAGCCTGCAAGCCCGTCGCAATACTCACCGCGTCTTGTGGGATTGACGGCAACAAGCCGCCCATCGCGTACCAGCCACTCGTGGAGGAGGCTATTCAGATCTCACCTCACAAACCATCTCGGACCTTAATCTGGC
Organism: Atkinsonella hypoxylon; assembly: GCA_000729835.1. Lineage (NCBI taxonomy): Eukaryota > Fungi > Ascomycota > Sordariomycetes > Hypocreales > Clavicipitaceae > Atkinsonella > Atkinsonella hypoxylon. The sequence goes on along the minus strand of JFHB01000076.1, from coordinate 109,957 downwards.
AGCGACCACAAGTTCGATGGAACCCCGATCGAAACTGCGGCCAAGCTACGTGGCAAAAAGTCGTAAGAAGCGCTCGCGCGCGGCAGGTCAAGGCCGATTGTGTACCGGTAGCTAGCACTGATCCTGTCTACATCATCCATACATCTGGCACGACTGGCGCACCGAAGGGTGTCATGAGAGATGCGGCTGGTCACGCTGTTGGGCTCCATCTCTCCATCAGCTACCTGTTCCATATTCAGGGCCCAGGAGACGTCGCCTTTACAGCTTCGGATATTGGCTGGGTTGTCGGCCATTCGTACATTGTGTATGCTCCGCTCCTGGCTGGTGCTTCCACAGTCCTGTACGAAGGCAAGCCTGTTGGCACTCCAGATGCCTCGGCTTTCTGGAGAGTCATTGAAGAATACAAGGTTAATATGATGTTTACAGCCCCTACCGCTCTGCGCGCCATCAAAAGAGACGACCCGGACAACAAGTATCTCACCACCATAGGTAATCGAGGCGGGCTTCGATCCTTGCGGGCACTCTTCCTTGCGGGAGAGCGCTCAGAGCCTTCCTTGATATCCATGTATCAAGATCTGCTGGATAAGTACGCTGCACCAGATGCTCATGTCATTGATAACTGGTGGTCAAGCGAATCTGGTTCACCAATTACCGGGCGGGCTCTGGTGCCTCATGCTGGGAAAGATCGTACAACTGATATCAGAAATCATCTGCCAGCTAGAATCAAACCAGGGAGTGCGGGCAAAGCAATGCCTGGTTTTGACGTGCGCATCGTGGACGATGAGGGTCGCCAAGTCGAGAAGGGAACCATGGGGAATATCGTGCTTGGCATGCCACTGGCGCCGACAGCGTTCCGAACGCTCTGGGGAGATGAAGAGCGGTTCTATGCAAGCTATCTGAAGAGATTCGATGGCAAATGGCTCGATACAGGTGATTCTGGCTACATTGACGAAGATGGCTATGTTCACGTGATGAGCAGGAATGACGATGTGCTGAATGTCAGCGCTCATAGATTATCGAGTGGTGAGCGGCCCTTTGGACAGAGAAATTCTGTCAAGTTTCTTGCCAGTCTAATTTTCAATACCCAGTACCCTTTCGCTAACGTATCCAGGCGGCATTGAGCAAGCGATTACCTCCCACCCCCTCGTCGCCGAGGCCAGTGTCGTCGGCATCCCAGACGCTATCAAGGGCCAACTCCCCTTTGCTTTCATCACATTATCCGTGGCTGATCATCCGTCGTCTGCCGTACCAGATGAAAAGATTGCTTCGGAGATCCAGGGTCTCGTCCGCAAACAAGTCGGTGCCATTGCATCCCTCGGAGGCATTATCCAAGGCCAGGGTATGATTCCCAAGACGCGTTCGGGAAAGACGCTTCGCCGTGTCCTGCGTGAACTGCTAGAGAATGGGGTACACGGCGAGTTTGATAAAGAGGTGACGGTGCCAAGTACGGTGGAGGACGCGGCGGTGGTGGATGTTGCGAGGGCCAAGGTGAGGGCGTACTTTGAGAGAAATGCTGGAAAGCATGCGGCGTTGGAAGGACCGCGGTCTAAGTTGTAGATGTGACGGCGACTGTTCTAGAGTGCTTTCGCTGTTGGTTTTCTATTGGACCTGAGCGCTTCGAGATTGCTGTGCCACGACGCATCATACGCGACTATTGTCATTTATCTTGGAGATTGGGTGGTTGTCTAGTTCCTGTCGACGACTAGCTGCCAACGATCGAGGCTCGTAATACCCTTCTTTCTCGTACTTTTCTCAGCGGTTTCAAGAATAATGCGCGACAGGCGACTATCTACATCGTCCCTATACAACTACAAAGCCACATGTCTTATCCAGATCCACGCCACTGCAAGGAACTAAACATGATCCTCATTAGCCCAATACCTGTAGTTAACCAAGTCCGATGTCAGAGACAGAGTGAGCCATATCCCGTCCACCAGCAACCAACATTCTGATAAACCCAAGTCATCCTTCCATCCCACTCGAGTCCCCGCCTCCTCACCGTCTTTCCAAGTCCCACAGAACACAAGAAAGCCCACGCCCGTGGTACAAACCGAGCCACATGAGCGTTGCCCGGGGCCCACGTTTCGTGCATGGCTGTGCGACGCGCTGTGAAACAGGTCGGTAGGACAAGAGGTCTTGATTTGACCATGATTACGAGGACGTTGGAAACTTGCGGTGGAAAGAGCAAATAAAATAAAAACCACTGTTGATTAAACAAAAAACTTGGTCTGGAGGGTTCTGTGAAGAAACGAGGTCTAGTCTAGGCCCCATGAGGGCTCAAAAAATTGGAGGAATTGGCGTCTGCCTGTCCGTATTACTCCTTTCTTTTTTTTTTTTCTTTTTTTTTTTTCAATCCCCCCCTTCCCTTATACGCCGTCCGGATAGAAAGACAGAACCCCGGTGCCGCCTATGGGCCCTGGTATGTACTGTACACGTTTGCCTGTCTGCTCGCCATCTTGGTGTTTGCGAAGCGTGCCTCTGTGAGTCGTTTTCCGGCCTTGAGGCTTTCGAGGATCCTAGTGGCGATTATCATTATGCCCCGATGGGAAACGCCAGATCATCGGTGCATTGGCAATGATGAAAAAAGAAAAAAGAAAAAGAAAAACAGGGTAAGGAGGAAGAGGACAGGGGGAAGGCCCGAGTCAAGCGGCACAGCGCAGGATATCAAAGATAAATAGGAAAAGTAAACGTCACAGCAGCGAAACAGAAAGAATCCTACTCACCACTCGACGCCCACAAAGTAAACACCACAGCCCCTCATCCTCCTCATCTCCCTCTCCCTCTTCCCCGCCGCCAGCGACCCCGCGGGCGTCGTGCCCAGCAGCACATGCGTGACGCGCCGCCCAAGGTGCAGCGCCATGACGCCGCCGTTGTCGCAAACGATGCGCTTGAGCCTGTGGTCTGATATGAGGGGGTATGTGCTCCCGTTGACGTAGATGACCGTTCCGGCGAGGATGCCTTCCGCGCTGGGCCGGGCCCTCGCGTCCGTATCTCGTGACGCGGCTGGGACGCCTTCGGTCGTAGGGTCCGTCGCTGTGCGCCCCTCGGCCTTGGGCGGCCCTGGGTTGACCAGCATGTCGAGCACGCTGCGCTTCTTCTGTACCCGCGAGCCCTGTGCATCTTCGCGAGCGCCTCCCGGAGCGCCTCTGAACTGCTCGTTCAGCCTGCGGTTCCTAGACTCTCGCCACACTGTTCCCGGTCTATGGTCCGCGCGCTGATGGCCCGTTGACGAGGAATTCCATGGGTCGAAGAAGGCGTGGAGGGGCTGCGCCGGTTTGGGGAGTGGGCATTGCATTCGTGGTTTTTGGGGTGGGTTTTTTTTTTGTTGCCTCTGATGGCTTGGGTGGGACTTTTCTTTTCTGTGGTGGTTATCTTTTTTTCGTCGCGTTTTAGGGCGTTTGTTTCTTGGGCCTTGGATTTTGGAGGGCGAAGATGGAATTCTATGTGGTTTTCTTGTTTTGATGAGAGGACGTTGGTGGTGGAGTCGGTTGGCGTTGGGGCGTGAATGGACGGGAATGGACGGTGACCTCGAGCACGACTTTTCAAGGTACATATGTTATTTGAATACATTTTCGAGAAATAGGGAAAATAATGTCGATCGTGTTTTTTTTTCTCTCGGTTCATTTTGTATCCTAGAGGGGTTTCCCTTTGACGTCGACTTCACGTCGTGAACTCTCGTCCAAGCTGCCTACCCGGTACAAAGGCCGCACAGTTTTTTTCATTTTTTTTTTTTAAAAATTCTCGCCTTTTGGCTCCCCTGTCAAGTCCCCGCCACGCCACGAGGTCAATGGCGTTGGGGCTTTGCGAGCGACTCAATTGATGCCTTCTCCCTGAATTCGAATTCAAGAGAGGTCGTGTGATGATCCTGGTCGGTCCAAACGTTGTTTGACTCGAACGAACGAACTGTGCGTCCTGCCGTTTTGACGGGGTCATGCCATCTCGCTCGCATGCTGCCCACTCGTGCGGCAGCAGCAGCGGCAGCAGCAGCGCAGCGCACTTGCCGTTTCCCAAAACCCACTGTGGCGCTTGGCTCGCCTGTGTAACCTCTCCAGGGTTGTTTTTCCATGTGGAGACATGACATGATAATACATACGGAGCAAATGTCCTTCTTTTGCGCCCCGTCAACTCCTCCACGACAAGACAGAAGGCTCATGACTCCATCCCGTCGTCCGTCTATCTCCCCCGTGTTGTCCAGGGGCTCTCTCTCCACCCCCCGGTTCTTAACCCACAGAAATCCTACAGTACTCCATACATACGGAGCACACATTGTACATGTGGTGTTCGCGAGTGCCAGACTCGTGAAGCGCTGGACTCGATTCGCTCCCCTGGCTGCCGCAAGGGCAAAATCCACCATGGTGACCTTCTGCCTGGTCGACATGCAATGCGCTGCCCTGCAAACATGATCCGCAGCGCGCTCACGCACTCCGACACACTGATCGAGACTGGGGGCGGTCCATCCTCTCCTGGAGCCCTGGAGCATGGATCATGACTCTGCATGCTTGCCAGTACGGAGTATGTCTGCATATGTTTGATGAACTACTTTTTATGACATGGGTATGTACACTTGTTCTCGGTGCAGCATGGCTTACTCGTTGTCCAGTCTCTCCGCCTCTTGATCTTGAATCTCGTGAGGAGGTATACCCTGGGTCTCATGCATGCATCATCGCAAATCCACGGTCGGAATATGCCTGACCCGGCTGATTATCACGATTCGTCGCCATCACTGCTTGTTTCTTGTTTCTCTCCACCAAACTCGCTTGACAACCATGCTCACAAATGCTCTCAGACTTGACAAACATGTTCCAGCAGGGGCATTGGCAGCCGTGACGGCCTTCAACAAATCCCATTTTAGCCAGTTTGCTTCTCAGAGCGCGGGATAACAAGAGCTCAGGGCCAAGTCTCATTTGCAATGACTTTCTTATGACGCTTCTCGATCCATTGCTCAGCACAATTGTGCGACAGGCTAAGTCCCGGTCCTGGCCCCGTTTGTCCTTCCCCACCATCAGAGACCCCGGCGAAGAGGCAACAAAAGCACTTACTTATTATATACACGCCGCTTCAGCCGTCACAAGCAACTGCCTCGGACGTCAAACAGATAAGACAACACGTTCCGAAGATAGACAAGGAGGACTATGTCACTCGCTTCCCGGCCAAGCCAGCAGCATCTTCCAACAGGACGCCTTCTCCCTTCTCGTGGCTTATCCTGCCAGCCCCCCTCCCCAACCCCCCCAACCCCTAACAGAACCCTTGTTACTATCCAGCCCGCGCATCCTAATAACTGGATCGATAAATTTCGCGACTAATAGTTCGGGAGAAGCCCGCTCCACGAACATGAACAAGCTGCTTCTAATGAGCGCCACTTGCGCACCCCCAATGGACCTGTGGGATCAGTCTGGCTTTTTGTGATTGTCTTGCTTCGGAGTCGTTAACTGATCAAATAACGCAAACAGTGTCCTGCCATTTCTAATCTTCCAACAAGGGCAAGGGAAGTCGAGAAGGATGACCCGGCCGAGTCTTGTTGCGAGCCCACCACATCCTGGACTCACGACTGAGCCTGTCTGCACGGATGCTGCATGCGCATCATACCTGCAGTAACTGATTGTAGGTAAAGCCATTTGACGTCTATTTATCGCTGTCCGTATACGATAACTCTCCGTCTCGTGGATGCGGGTATGAATGAGGAAGCAGACATGTCCAGGCCAAAAATTATGATCGTTTGATGGATCCAATCCTTCGTCCGTAGACTAGCTGCATGATCCAAGTGGGATAACTAGCTCATCTTGTTGCCTATGACCCAAGCGATCATGGCCAGCAGATGGAGCTTCAGAATAACATTGCGTCGTGCTCAGCCTTGATGAGAAATGCCGCATTTTGTCAAGTCGCCCGTGTTAACGTTTTCTCTCTCTTCCCCTCCCTGTCCCAAGCGCACCTTTACCAGACAAGGCCGCGTGCTAAATAGAAATCGTCGGATGGATAGGCCTCACTCTGCTCCGTACTATAGCTCGTGAGTGTTGTGTTGTGTCCGTGACGGCAACTGGCGGGGCAGTTCTCTTTACGCATGTACTACTATTAGCCATCAGTCAATCTGGAATGCATATAATTAATAATACTACGCATAGTCATCGGCAGGCACGTACAGAGAGGTTCCCGTACCTTCTTCATTTGCCCTCTGTCCTTGCATACAATTGTGCATATACATACATACATACGTACATACTCCATACCTGGGTACGTATGCACTGACCCGTCATGCATTAGAAAGCAACCCTGCAGCGACCAAATAGGCGTGCGTCTTCGGCAGGATCTTCTCAGCTCTCATGGGCTCTATCATCAAAGCGGGGTTGACTATGGGGGCCTGGTCGATGTTATGCTCGTTGGGCGGGAGAGCTAATGCACCGACAACATGAGCGCTCGCTTTCAGATCTGGAGCGGGCAACTCGGGTCAGTCATGCAACCATGCCGAAATGCTTTCGAGGAAATAGAGACCAGAACCCTCATATTGTAGACCCTTAGCAAGATGCTTCGCTTCCTATGATGAACAGATTCAGTCGGTGAGTGCTCAAGACCCTGCTGCATCCATCCCTGTCCCAACTCGGAATTTCTTGCTGCACATGAACTGGGCGATCCCATTTAGTCGCACGGGTCAATCCAGAGAGGGTTTATTGATTGGAGGGAGACAAAAACACTGTACGTACGTAAACTTGATAGACAGATCTGACCAGCCTCCGTGCTGCCAGGTGCAGGGGGAAGGGGTGTGTGTGTGTGTGTGTGTGTGTTGAAGGTGATCAGAAGTCCCCCAGAAACTAACTAGTTGACCACGCACTGGAGAGGAGGGGGTTTCCCTTCCGTCATGGCCGCTTGTGAAGATCTCAAGGGAAGTACTCCGTAGAAGAATGGAAAATATCGGTCAACAATTGGTCCAAAGCGGCATGTCTTTTTTTTCTCCCCGCGAATATTTCCTTTTGATTTCAAGCTTCGCAAAACACAAAAGAAGCCAGGGCTTGGTGATTTTGTTGTCTGGCGTGAAGGTGGAAATGGATGTGGTCAATAAGAACCCACTGATTCGTTCGGCAGCTCAGTCCAGCCGTATTACTGAGCCGTTTTCAAGACTTGCTTTTGACTATTAGTGTCTGGTGTCAAAGACAAAATCAACCACGCCTCTCACTAGTGGAAAGGCCAAAGGTAGCACTACATACATTTGAACTAAGGAGGTCAAGGTATGCGGGTGCAGTAACTAGTGAGATGTTTGTTACGGGATGTGGTGTCACGCTCTTACCGCAGCAATCAACCCGTAGTCCCTGGTTCTGTTGCCGCGCCATGATGTGGAAAGATAATCGATTATTCATGGTTTGGCAGGCGCAAGAGGCGCAATGCTCGCCAAGCGGGATGGTATCGTAGCCTCTGTTCCTCCCAAGCTCTCGAGCAGATGGGAGCAATGGAAGGAACCATCTCGGCCTTCAATGTGTAGCGGTCCGTCTTCCACGCATATACATTCATAGGGCCGAGCCGGTTCGTGGAGAGGTTTCGTTGCTTGTATTGCTTAAAGTGGATTCACCGGCAATGACCGGCATCATTTCAAATACGTGTGCTGGCTTCTACTAACTAATCTGTGGTTCGGGTTTTCTATCGCCTTGTCTCTTCCGATTTGTTGGACACTCTAACTATCCTATCGACCATGACCGTGCGCCGAATAACTGCACCGTTGTACGTTTTGGACCGAGTAAGCACACAACTTGTTCTTTTTGATATGTTGAAGAAGCTGAGTTCTGTGTTGGTTAGCGCAAAGATTCTAGTTGAGTTGTGTGAGATGCCCGCCGAAAGAGTCGAGTCCTTTTGATGCTAGAAGACTGTATCGGCTGGACTTCTTTGCGCACCAGGTACTCCGTGATGATGGTCATGTTGCCTCTCATTAGCATCAGCTTGGGTCCGCGATCCGAAAACATTGCTCCATCCGTTATTTGCCTGGAATGGGTTCTGGCCACGGCGTGGGGGTGGTGTGGCAGAGACGTGGTGAGCTTTGATTGGGTTGGCAATTATCGGCGACTAATGTCTTCCAACTAATAGTTGCAAGGCCGCAAGGAGATAAGCACGGCTCTGCTGGTCGGGGGCCGATGTGTTGTCCAAGGCCCAAGAGCCAAAGAGGTGCAAGCATTTTATTAGGTCCCTTCTCGTCAGGCCATTTTGGTAATCAGGCCCCCCCCCCTCCTCCCGGGCGTAAAATTGGCCGGAATCTCTCCACTGATACCAGGACGTGATGCTGGCATGTATCTCATCGGGTGAGAGAGCCTGAACGACAACCTGCAGGAGTTGTCGTTCTCATAAGGGCCCTGTACGCGATTCTTTGTCATGAATTCACATCATGGAGTTGCGTATTAGCTAGCTCGTGGTACTTTAATCTGACTGGGAGATTTTTGCTTGAGAAACTAGAGCGCGGTTATGAGCGAGGAGATCTGGACTTGGTTCACGACCCTGGATACTGCGAGAGCGGACGGAAGTATGACCTCGCATCCGGCATAAAAAAAGACGGGAAAGCTAATGTACGAGCAGTCAAACCAGACCACCATCCTCCACCGAGTTTGGTACTGCTTGTATTGGCCAAGCAAGGATCGTTCTGGCTGTAAGTGGATATAGCCCACAAGATCCTCTCTGATTGCTACAGCGGGCGTGAGTATCTTTGGCCGGCCGAGCGGGAACGCTTCTGGGGCGTTGAGGGTTGAGGGTTGAGGGTTGAGGCCGTAGCAAGCACATGAACATGTAGCTAGCTGTACAACCTTGGATAATTCAATTTCCACTAGCACCCTTTGAAACGGCTGAACAAGGGCCCTGGCTTATTGTGGCTATTTCTTCAGAGTCGTGATTGGCCATGTTTTGGACATACATAGCCGCTGTGCGTCTCATGCAAGTGTTCAAAGCCCTTTCTACCCGGTTGGGTGACAGACATTTGTACACATTACGGCCTGCAGGGACTTGAAAGCCATCGGCTGGTGGGCGGGTAGATTGCTGATGAGTTATGCTGTGCCTGTCCGCGGGCTCAACTAAGTATCGGTTGGTTGTTCGATGAAAATGTGACTAATATATCGAGAGTAGTAGGGCTGTCCAGCAAATGAGACGTGCGAAGAAGAACTCCGTAGTGGGATCGCATGTCAATCTGGCCAAGCTAACTCTCACAATGTTTTCGTGATAAGATCTAAGTGTGTAGGTGCCATCGGAGCAGACTAGCTCCTGGACCCTGGTGCAGGTCCTGTCGATATCGCATAGCGAAACTGGATATTGCAGGTCGGGATGAACGTTATAGCAATACTCGCTGCTGTCCTGAAGAAGGTGAAGATGCATTGAATCTGGCAACGAAGATGGCCGTCGTGGAGGGCTGAGTTGGTTGCCGTTTAAGACATCGCGCCAAAAATACGACATCTGAGCTTAGCCGTGTGGCGGGCCATGTGTTCGTCAATGAAACGCGCTGAGCTTAAGACACTTTGGCTTGTGGGTCTCTGCTCGACGGAAAATGTATTATGAGCACATCTTGAGTCTGGCACATTCGATCAATTGCATATTTCGAGAAGGAGGGCAATTAGTTACTATGTTTGGCTCCGCAGCATTATGGGCCCTGATGTCTGGGCTGCGTGATTAGCAACGGTGGTATTATAAGATGAGCCCGTTCGAAAAGATGATGATAAAGAGATAAAGATTAGAAAACTGCCATCTCGTAACCACAATGTCCCACCATATTGCAAGCTTTGGAGGTGAACAGAACCAGATGTGCAAGTGCCTTACTGTAGGTTTGAGAATGGGTTCAATAGATTGAGAAAATAAAGGAAGGAGAGACCAGAGGACAGAGTACGGGTGGAGTTTGCAGATTACCTTGAGGTCGTTCGTTTTAGAGGATACCCGGGGTTGCTGTGGATCCTGCTTCAGCCAATAGTATTATGCACTCATCGTACACGTAACAAGCGCGTTATAATAATACTTTTCTAACTATTATACGTATATAAAATTCTTAATAAAAAACTTCCTCCAACTTTTGTTTTCTATTTATATTGCTAGGAGAGCCTCGCACGACTACTTCAGGATGGTTTTTCTTTGAAGTCATTTATGATTTTCTGCCTAGTAATTCTACTTAATCTTCTTTATCTATGGCGATTCTCTGCGTGGGAAGAGATTGCGAATCCTAATACATATGAAATATAATAAACCAATGATAGGAGCTGCTTTACGCCACAGCACCCTCAGGTCAGGTCAGGTCAGTTGAGCTGTTATACATACCTAGGTACCCACGTACTTGTGCAGGTGCAGACCGCAGACCGCGAGCTTGTGAAGAAGGAACCACGACGAGATGGGTCCCCCCAGTGAGGAGCATTGAGCAATCGACTCACACGTTTACCAGACTCCAAATTCCCCTCCCCTTTCGCTCTCCCAACCTTTTCGACATTGCAGATGCTGCCCAACATGCGAACATAAATACATAATTCTAAATCAGACGCGCCTGACGCACCGGACGCACTTGAAGCAAAGCATCTCATCTACGACGTTCTCTTCATAATTTCTCAGCCTCTCGACGCCGATCGAAACGGGAAGAGCCGTCGCATTTGCGGGCCTAGGGCTTTTTTTTTTTTTTTTTTCTTTCCAAATGCAACGCTATCGAGTAATGGAGACCAGCGGTGTAGAAGACGGCCTGAAGATCCCTGTCGTACTGTCTCAGCCACTTGTCTATCCCTGATCTAGGTAGGGTCTACTCCAATCGAAGGACACATTATTGACTTAATTACGGAGTACAGGAACGAAGAAAATTTTCCTATGGATATAAATTACGGAGCAAGATCGTCCTAAGAGTACGTAAGAGTGTACAATACTTTACCTGCGCTGAATACGGTATCAGAGTGGCTGACGCAAGAGGCAGATGCTTTCGCTGGGCAGTGAAAAGTAGACACAGAGAAACCAGTTTTCGAAAAGTTGTATGCGACTTTTCATGGCCTTCAGCGTGTATTGATTTTGTTTTGCATAATCATCTGCGGCTTTGGTGAAGAGATCTGGCTCGCTCCAGCGTGGAGTATGCAGCTGGTAACTGCACTTCCCCGCCTTAATTGCATTGCACATGTGCATGAAGCTTGCACCCCTTCCTCAAGTGCTGCACCGCGGGTAACTCGCATACACATGCATATGAATAGGCGCTGCGACATTTAACTAAGCTGGATTGGAGATATGCCGGTGTTCTTCCTGAAATCACAACGCTAAAGATCTCCGTGCCTGATAGATTCGGAAGCGAAAGCTGATTGAGCAAACCAGAAATTTCTTCCAACACTCCGTTAGAAGCAGCTTCAATCACTTGATCATTCGCTACGTATCACACTCGATACTAGTAGGGAGAAAGAAGCCACAAATTGCGGTGCTGAAGGATAAGATTGACCTCCAGGAAGACGCAATATTTGAGCAGCTTGTAGCCTAGGCCATTATGTAAGGCGGTTTCTAAACGATTCCTCGCATAATTTCTGTACGACATACTATCAATGCGCCACCTTCAAATGCACATGACCTTGATTGCTCTGACTCTTTTCAGGAGAGCATTCAGCTTCGTGGCGTTGCTTGATTAGGTGGAGTCGAAGGGTACAAACAACCATGGGCAGCCTATTGCCGTGCATAGTTTCTCCGTGCGACCAGACGCCTGATAAAGTTCGCAATACCATGGCTGCAGGAGCCGTTAAGCCACACGCACGCTTTGCTGTTGGCCCTACCCGCATTGTTTGTGGCGACCAATACGTCGATTTGAGGCTATATCATGGTCGCTATTCCGCGAATATTAATCCAAGGTCATACTGATATACATACGTAAATGATGCATCTTGTCTTCCCCACGAGTGCCATGAGCAAAAACAAGGTCGGAAGGCATTGGCAGATTCAAAGACTGCATCAGATTGTGTGCTTAAATGAGTGGCACGCGAGGTGCTCTGTAATTGAACCAGTCATGCATGCTTTCGTGCGAACACTCGTCCTCCACAGGTATCAGGCAAGGACCGAGCTGCCTCGTCTTCTTCCACAGTCACCTGGAAGCATATTAGAGGTCATGCTCACCAAAAGCTTGGCATCGCCGTCCCTCGCAGCATGTTCGGACGACTTGCGCCCCATGATGGAAGATGAATGCCCGGGAGCAGCAAAACGCTAAAACCAAAAGCAATGCAAAAGCATGACAAAAGCATGACAAAAGCATGACAAAAGCATGAGTGGGAACACAAGCATGAGCACAAGCATACTACATACTAATAAAGCAAAGCAAAAGGAGACGCGGAGGTTGCAAGACTTATTAAAATGCATATGCACTGTGATAAAGCAGGGCAAGGCAAGGCGAGACGAGGCGAGACGAGGCGAGACGAAGCAGACCAGGTCCATTCTACAAGACGATGTTTGACAAGCATTGCTTCTTGCACTTTGCAATTCGCTGCCTCGCTGAGTGCAAAGCATTTTTGCCTACATGTGCAGCGTCTTTAGACCACGGTGCTGAACCCCCATGCTCGCCACCATGTTCCAGAGGGAGATTTTTCAGCAAAGAACAAATAAGGTATACGCGCGATATATCGAGTCTGGTGCCTTGCTCTATTCAACAATTGAACTGGGCATCGCAAACATCTTTGCTTAGCCGCGTTTCACTGAGTGGAGTAGGGTGGTATGGCTTGCCGTCGTCCGAATACACGATACGCGCATAATTCCCTATGTCAGACTTTCCTGTAAGCTATCTCTGCAAAGAAAGGAAGGAGGTTTCTTTCTTTCTTTCTTTTTTTTTTTTTTCCCCTCTCCACTTCCTATCTGCACAAACCCCGTACGTTGTGGAAAGCTGGCCGCACTCAAAGTGGAGCTCAACCGAGAAAGACTTGAACCGAATGGCGACTAACTTTCTCTGATCCACATGGACAACCAACCTCCGTTTAAAGTACCTTTGAATTTTTTTTTAAAAAAAAAAAAAAAGACAAACGGTCGTAGGGGCGGTGCAAGGAAGGCGGAGACACACGTCAAGTCAAGGGTCCAACTTACCGTGTTGTTGTTTTACGTCGCCATCTCCTCCCTTTCAAGGAAAGGAGGTATTCATGAGCCACGGCTAAATCAATACTAGACGACACATCTACAATTATAATATTTCACTGCTTGCACAATACATTACTAATTGAATGAGAGAATACTATTGTCAGGCAACATTCGCAATGTCTTAGCACTCATGCACTACCCAGTTATCCGGTTACGATGACAAGGACATGTCTAATACCTACATATCACGTTGGCGTCATTAAAAAAAAAAAAAACCTGTAAGCGCCATCATGACCGTCACAGCCATGACATGCTCTCTCATCAGCAGAGCTATCAATGTTCTAGGTCGTCACGCCTTTGACAGCGACAGCAACCATTATGATAGACCACAGTGAGAGACGCTCAAGGCGACTCTTGCTGCATGGGTCCTGGTATTAATTCAGATACGGAAATCCCACCGAGGCAGAGCTATTTGAAGTTCTTTCGCAGCTGATTATTCTGCCATGAGGGGGCGAGGGCAGAATGAAGCTCCAATCCGTAAAATCGGCCTCTCACGAGACATTTGGCCACCTTTTCGTGTCAACCGTCGGGCAACTCTCCAGCAGGCCCTTAACTAATGTGAGGCTGAAGGGAAAGGCTAGATAGAGGAGGGCACCTCTGGCCTAGTACAAATGTATAATGACTCCGTAACAAAGCGGAGCAGGACAGGACAGCGAGACAGCGAGACACAAAGCGAGCAGCCAGGGTGACGAGACGGCGAGACGACTTAACAAGAGGGCGGGCTCGGCTGGATCTCCAGATCCGAAAAGAGCCAGTCAGCGGAAGCAGAGACACGGCACAGGAGCCCACCCCGGCCGGCCACCTCGTCAGCCAAAACATTGAAGCTGCCAGGCCAGAGAGCTTTCATGGCACGTCGGGATTGGAGGCTGGCAGGTTTGTTGAGTGGCCCGCGTCTGGCCAGGCCATCTTGGGCCATCTTGGGCCATCTTGGGCCTTGTCAAGCCAGGACTCTCGGTGTCGGTTCCGGACTATGTGTGCGAGAAAGCCGCGGTAAGCCAGCGAACAGTACTCAACGCATTTTGCTCGATTTTCGGCAAGTCGTGGCCGAGGAGGTTAAAGATGGGAGGAGCGATGAGGCGGGCAATGTCGAAATGTCAACATGTTGGATCAATTGATATTAGGACACGAACAGGACACAGACGCAGACACAGATACAGAGTCTGTAGCCAAAATGACGGACTGACTGAAAGAAAGTTCCCCTTCCCATGTTGCAGTTCGCACCAGACCAGACGCTTACTGCAGCTGCCCTTGGCAATCTGACTGAATGACATGTGTACCTACCTTAGATGTGCATCGCCCCGACCCAGCCCAACGCCGACCAGGGCGACCAGGGCCAGGCAGTGCAGGACAAGGGTAACTGAAGAATAGCTCAGGCAGGTTGTTGGTGGGCTTGGGAGGGGCCACGCCCTGAACCCCAGTGTCTCCCGCTCCTCTACTGCATGCATGCATGTACATACATGCACCTGCACCAGCGCGGGAAGCAGTCCCAGGGCCGTTGAAACCTGCATAACGCTCGCTCCTCGCGCTCACCCCTGACGATTTGGCTGCTTGCCTTGCCTTGCCTTGCCTTGCCCTGCCCTGCCTTGCCTTGCCTTGCCTTGCCTTGCCTGCCTGCCTGCCTGCCTGCCTGCCAACCATCTTACCTACCATCCCATCATCCATCATCCATCATCCTTCCTATCCATTAATTATCCCGTACCCCCCCCCATCGTCGTCCAGCATCCAGCCATCCACGCGCCGATTCCACCCACACGCCTGCACGCCCACACACTCGCACAGCAACTTCGCACGCTGAATGCTGGCGCAAACCACGAAGCTATTGTCGACTACCTAACGTCGGGTAGGCGGCGGCGAGACGTCGAGCGAACGGCTCACCGCGCGCAATGATGTGACGAAAAAAAAAAGGCCCTATTGTGCTCAAGAATCAGTCTTCAAAGTTTTATTTGATTGATGTATTCTTCCCGCCTGCACGCGTGTTTTAATCCTACCTACATGCTCCGTAAGCACTTTAAACTTATACTCATGCATGTGTGTATGTTTGGGAACATACGCGGAGGCTGCAGGTAGCATGGCGATGAGGCTGGTGTCTTCGCTGCCTTCATATTCTGTAAAAATGCGGATGCACCTGCAAAAGCGCTATGCGCGAGAGGTTAAGGCTGGGGTCAAGTGCCATGCACTGCCGAGCCCGTTGTGCACCTACTGTACCTACCTGGTGTTCAGGGCAGTCCACTACTGAGCTGCACTGGAGAACAGGAGCCTGGTCCCTGTTAAAACCGTCAACTGGCTCAAATGGGGCAGCAGCTAGCGCAACAGCGTCTAACATCAGCCCATCAGTCCGCCTCTTCGAGGCATGTATGTACCTCCCTAAGTCGGTTAGGTACGTACAGTACAGAACAGTACGGCGGCTGAGCCGCCGCCGCTAGCGGGCGGAACAAGGGCCTAGAGTCAAAGGCTCTTTACTCACGCACCCCCGCCGGTGCGGTACCTGGACATTGGGCCCACCATAAGAAGAAGCTAACCAGACTTGATTACTTTTGATTATTATCATTATTTTTCTTCTCCTCCTTCTTTTCCTTCTTGTCTCATGTCGCAGGCATTATGCTCCCGTTTATCACGCGCTCCGGCTCATTTGTGTCGGACGTTCCATCTTGTTGTCTGCACGTACATGCGGTAGCCTAGTCCTAATCCCAATCCCATGTCCTTGCCCCTTGTCCGTGGACATATGTACCTCCTCTTTCCCGGCCCCCGTGGACGGTTAGAACTAAGAAATTTGAACCAGACGGTGCACATCCATCACCGTCGTCTGCCGAGGACCTACTGCCTAGTTCTAGCCCCTTGAGCAGGGACCCAGACAGGCGCAGAGATGGTTAGGGCAGGCCCCTTTTTGGGGCAAGAGCCAAGATGAGCGAGTGCGTGGGTGCGAAGACGGAGCGATTGGAAGGAAAGAAGGAGGAGGGGGGGTCAAGGTCAGATCACTTGTACAGACACGCCCACGCCCACGCCCACGCCCACGCCCACGCCCACGCCCACGCCCACGCCCACGCCCACGCCCACGCCCACGCCCACCACTCCCACGTCCACGTTCACGTCCATGTCCAGATGCCTGTCTCCTAAGGAGGATGGCTCAGTGACCGGATGGCAGCCGGATGCCCAGCACCAAGCACCAAGCCCTCAGCAGCTTCCCAGCACCTAGCACTCAAGCATCAAGCTCCGGCTCCTAAAGCTCTTGCTCCAGTCTCCAGTCTCCCGTCTCCCGTCTCCAAGTCCCCAAGTCTCCAGTTTTTTTGCCCCGTCCACTCGTCGCCCACCCACCGGCGCCAACAACGAAAAGGTTCCCCAGGTCTAGCTCCATATACAGCACAGGCGTCCCGTCTTTCGCTTGCTCTTTTCTCTCTTCAAACTAGAAGGGACTGGGACGACTGGGACTGGGACTGGGACTGGGACTGATCTGATTTCAACACTCCTCTTCTCCCTCTGGTCTTTCTTGAAGAAAACCCCCGCCAACCTCTTCAATTCCTTCCTTCCTTATTTCCCGCCGTTCGTCCTTTCTTCCTTCTCATCCTCATTTCTTGCCTTCTCTCTCTCTCTCTCTCTCTTCCTATCGCCTCTTCGTTCTTTCCTTCGCACCATCCTACATTTCCCCTCCAACCTCCTCTCCCTCCTCTCCTCCTCTTCCCCCTTCCTTTTTCTCTAATGAATTCAGGTGCAGCGGATATGTATTACTCGCAGCACATGTCGGGTGGCCAGGCTCCGCCCCCGCAGACAGTCACCTCTAGCAACATGCATTACTCTCAACACCAGCCGAGCCAGTTGATGCATCCCGGACCTGCGAACTACCCCAATAACCCATACGGTCAATATCAGTACGGCAATGGCTTGACGTCGCCGCCTACAGCACAGCCGGTATCGAACCAAATGGGAGGAGCGCCGTCCACTGTTTTGCCTCTGCCAGGAGTCTCAGGTGGCCAAGCTCCAATGCCCAGCCAGTACACTGGCTTTGATACCACAGGACAACATCCACCACCAGGCATGAAGCCTCGAGTCACCGCTACGCTGTGGGAGGACGAGGGTAGCTTATGCTTTCAGGTGGAGGCCAGAGGAATCTGTGTGGCTCGTCGCGAAGGTATGGAATGAAGGTCGGAAATTCTGCAGACATGCGGAAAGAAAAGTTGTATAGTTTCGTTGTTCTGCACATATGCATGAGCCACGTGGATGTAGGCAGAGTGTTGGGCTAATTGCCGTCACGCAGATAACCACATGATCAACGGAACGAAACTTCTGAACGTTGCGGGTATGACTCGTGGCCGACGAGATGGTATTCTGAAGAGCGAAAAGGTGCGCCACGTTGTAAAGATTGGACCAATGCATCTGAAGGGTGTCTGGTATGTTCGAAGCCCATTGTTTCTAAGACACGTGTGTTGAGCAATCTAGATTTCAACCCCCTCGCGCTAACACACTCGCCTCCCCCGCTTTCAGGATTCCTTATGAGCGAGCATTGGATTTTGCCAACAAGGAGAAGATCACGGAGATGCTATACCCGCTATTTGTACATAACATTGGGGCTCTCCTCTACCATCCCACGAACCAGAACCGCACCAGTCAAGTCATGGCTGCTGCTGAGCGTAGGAAGCAGGAACAGGGACAGATTAGAAACCCTCCGCAAGGTCTGCCCTCGATTCAACAACATCACCAGCCAATGGCTCTTCCCGGTCCTCAGCCATCATTGCCATCGCACAACAACATGGGCGGTCGTCCACCTTTGGACCGGGCACATACGTTTCCAACACCACCGACCAGTGCCTCGGGAGTAATGGGTAGTATGGGCGGTTCTGAGAACTTCAGCTGGCAGGGTCAGGGCATGAATGGGACACAAGGTACCAACCCACTGGCTGTTGAACATGGTCTAAACAACACACGCTCAATGCCAAATACACCAGCAGCTACGACTCCTCCAGGTGGTCAGCCTGTTCAGAGCATGCAGTCCTACCCGCAAGCCGGTCAAGGCTACGACAGCTCTCGACAAATATACGGCGACTCCACATCGCAGCAATCACCATACCAGGCCTCCAACCAGTCCAGCAATGACCGCTTGTACTCTCAGCAGCCCAGCTCTTACGCGAAGAACGATATGGGTCCTCCGTCGAGCAGGCCTGGCGGCCCTGGTCAACCTGCTGAGCAGCACGACGTCAAGGCTGCCACGAACGGTGTGCTGCCTCCCGAGCAGACCGCGCAGAATCAGGAGGAAGAAGGCGAGCACGAGCATGAAGCTGAGTACACTCATAACAGCGCAGCTTATGATGCTTCACGCTCTTCCTACAACTACAGCGCTCCAGGCGTCGGAAGCCTAGCTAATGAGGGCAGCATTAATCCCAATATGACGGGGTCGCCTGGTCATCCCTCTGCTTCTGGGCGAGCAACGCCTCGAACTGCCGCTCCCCACCAAGCTTACTATCCCCAAAACTCGGGCTACAATACCCCTCCGCGTGTGCAGCAGACCACAAGTAGCTTATACAATGCTGTTAGCAATGACCGAGGCTCAGCCAACCCTGGTCCAGGTGCTGATATCTACGCCCCTGCTGCCGATATGTCCAATCCGATGCCCAACGGTTACGCGCCTCAACCTTCGCTCATGAATGGTGCCACGACTGGTCTGAAGCGCGGTCGGGACGACGACGAAGATTTGTCCCAATCCGGACATGATGGTAACCTTGACCTTAAGCGATGCAAGACTATGATGGAGACTTCAGTGCCAGCACCAGCTTACGACGCGCTAAGCCGACCAGCTTCTACCATTTCCGCCCCTCGTCGACGGTAGATGCCAGAAGACCTGTTCTAGATGATGCGAATACCTCCGTGTTTTTTCTTTCCTCCGAGAGCGAAGTCCTTTTACGAATTGTGGGGCGCCACTGATTATGGCCCTGTTGTCATATCTCTCCTTATTATTCCCGCCCTGTTTCTTGAAAAAGTCTGTTTGAATCCTTTACGGACCTCTCAACCCCGACATTGGGTGCAACGCTACCTATACATGAAGATGTTATGTCTTCATTGCGGTAGACAGTTGTACACAAGATAGCAAGCAACACCGCGTTGTTCGCCCAACACTATTACTACTTTGACGACCACGACCACGACCATCACTAGCGATATACAAACAGAAGTCTTGTTCTATTGCTTTGTTAGCAACCTAGGCTTGTTCTTGGGTTTGCTTTGTATTTTGACGAACCTTGCATCATCGCTCAGGAATTGGATTTGCTGAAGACACTAGTGACGAGCCATGTGGTCAGCTAGTTTCTTCGGCATATCCTAATCACGGGACGTACATGGCTAATGAGTTATGGTTTGACATGGATTGGAGAAAAAAATAATGGCTTTTTTTTGGACTTGAAGTGTTTTTTTTTTTCTCACGCAGTCATCGGTTTTAAGCTTTTCTGCTTGGGGATTTTGTTCCTTACAAAATGACTTTGTGCGATTGTTCCGCTCTAGATGCGAGATGGGAGCACAGCGAATGAGAAGAGAGAGAAGAGCACACAAAAAGCCTGTTACGACCCCCAGGCTGGGAATGATGAGTTTTGTGGAAACATTCACGCCACACGACCTCGGCATATTTTTCTTTTTATTATTACCTTCAAATGGCTTCGACATAGTTTTGGACGGAAAGACGTGTTTGGAAACGAAAGAGACATACGGAGAACGCGAATGACGAACTTATGACCGCTGCTTTTCTTGCCGCCTTGATTTGTCTCGCGCTATTTCTCCAGAAGAGGAGAATGGTGCTCTAGAGGTTGTGTTGGACACTTTGAAGATTTTACTAGGTAATGACATGATGAAATGACCAATAAAAAGTTAATCGAGTTTCACGCTCTGTTGACTCGTAAAGATGGTGAATGAAGCTTGACTACATTACAGAGGACATAGAGTCGGAGTTTGATTTTCACTGGCAGTAGAAGGCTGATTCTGACAAGATGCAAGAGATGGTTGAAATAGAGTTTGCAGTGTATGTATGCGCGAGAGCGTGTGCGTGCTTGAGTCCAATCTGTGGCGTCGGTCCTGCGCGTAACCGTAGTTGTTGTGCATGCATGCATGCGAGTTGGTGCTGTTGGTGCTGTTGGTGCTGCATGTATGTATGTACCTAGGTATGTACCTATGTATGTATGTATGTATACGTGCCTAGTAGTATGGATGTGCATATATGTGGTATGTCGTACTCCCTTCGTATTTAGAATGGAAAATGTGAGTCGGTTTGTCAGTCCACCTGCATCGACGGGACGACATGCATGCAGTGTGTTTTGCAGAGGCGCCGAAATGCGTGGCGCGGGATCTAAATCCAACGGTTTGCATTGCAAGCCATTATTTGCCTAAAAGGGACATTGAATTTGACTCCTGCGTCGCGTGTTTGGACGCACGTGGAATTAAGGTTTCAGCACGTTAGAGTTTGGGGGTGTGAATGCGAACTGGGCGGACGGGGGTGTGTGTGTGTGGTGTTGGTTTGATGTGGCTGTCACTCGAATGATGTGGTTCCATCTATATTATTTCTTGGTGTGTACGGAATACTCTAACTTATGTATAGCTTTAGGCTGATGGGTTATTGACTTATTTTTAGTTTAGGTTCGGATGTCGGGGTGTAGGGTGGATATGTTCGAGGCTAGATTGGACAGGACAGTAGATTTGGAATTGGCGAGGAAATGAATGAGATGGATTGGACGAGATGATTTGATGGCACGTCGGACAAATTGGATTGATTGTAGCACGGAGATGAGCGGTCATTTGCGTGGTGCGGGTTGAGGATTCTGTGTAGGCTCGAGCCTTTGTGTGTGGGTTTGCTGACATGATACGGAGTAGCAGAGCAGACTCTAGGCTGGGTTGAGACAAAACCACTGAGTATAGGGCTTTATCTGCGGCGAGAACTTTGCGTCTTGGTTGACGGACAGCCATGGTTGTCAATTGTAGTTTTACTGCTGCGCTACAACTCCGTACACAATGCTCGGTACTAGGTATGTACATAGTCCGCATGTGCTTTGTATGAACGGAGTAGAGTGGGGGTGCACTTCGTTGCATCTGCGGGCTTGCTTTCGGCCGAGAGGGCCTGTGTGGTCGGGATTAAGATGATGCATTCTGTCTGATTGTATTGCTGACGCCGGTCTTTCGTGTTTCGCGTGGTGGATGGACGGCATGGGACGAAAGGAGGCAGTCATTGGATGATGATGATGACTTGGGTTGCCAGAACGGTGCCAACACGTGATGTCGTGCACTCAGCGCGGTTGCCATGCCAACGCATAAACAACCCAGCTACCCAGCTACGCAGCAACCCACACACGCAGACTAGTTTCATGATTGTATATGACGATAGAGACAAATAGTAGCAACACTTTCTTCTCTTGCATACATTGGCTTTGCGTTGCGAAACAAGACACTATTTACCTCACGGAACGACACGAGCCACTCTTTCCCCTCCTACATGACGAAACGAACCTGACGGTCGCCCATAGTACCTGACTGCTGGCTGCACATTGTTTCTTTGCCCTTTCATATCCAGTTGGCTGACAACTGGCTGGCAATGGCATCTCCTCTCTTGTCCACCCCTAAGACAAGCCTTAACAGGGCCACACCGCCAAGCAAGCGAAAGTACGACCAGTACGAAGTCCGAGCCTTCACCGCATCGATGACCACGTCCACGTCCACGGCCTACGAGCCTGAATCACCTCGATCATCGCCATTCTTGTCAAAGGTTGACGAGGCCGTCGAATTGAGTCAGGAAAATATGTCGCCTTCCAAGAGCAGGCACGGCCGGGTCATCTCAGGAGTAGAGCTATCGCCACTCAAGATTTTGGCAGAGCAGCAGAATGTCTCGGGAGCTAGCAGGGCAGCAGGGTGTCAGGTCATGGGTCCTCAGCCGCAGAGGAGTCCTAGAAAGGCCTCGCCAGTGTCACGCTTCCCTGTCAAGATTGCCAGCTGTCGAGAAGATGAAGTTAGTGTGACCAAGGAGCGAAAATTGAAGATGGAAGACGTGGTGAAGGGCAACGATGGACTTCGAAAGGCGATTGAGATTTTCGAGGATGACCAGCGCGGCTTGAATGATGGTGGAGAGGCGCCACTGATTATCGAGATGAAGCAGCAGCAGCAGCAGCAACAGGAAGAAGAACACGACGAAGCGGCTGGGCCGGATGATACCATGGCCAGCACCTTTAGCACGTTCTCAGTCGTGCCTAATCTGACAGTGTTTTCCAAGCTGAGGCAGAGCCCAGCAAAGCACTCTGCGCTAGAGAGCATGACGCCCCGAGCTAAGCTGCCGCATGATTCGCTTACCCGGCCGCCTTCGTCGTCTGATAGCTACGGCAACACGTCGAACCTTTTGATGGACTTCACGGAGCAGATGCGCTTTCCTCAGCCAAAGTCGCCGGCCAAGCGGGGGAATCTGCCGCCGTCACGGACGATGCCCCATATCTTGTCTACGCCAAATCGCCAGGTCACAAACTTGATTGACTTTGATATTCCACCTATGCCGACACCACGAAGCTTGCCTTCCATCACACCCCGAGAGCTCGAGTCATTGAAATCTGGTTTCCTCTCCGAAATCAGCTCTCTCAAGGCGTCCCTGAGTGGAAAAGAAGCCGAGGTTCATTCCCTGAAGACGGCCGTTGGGGATGCCGAAATGAGAGTGGGCGAATCGTTGGAACAGCTACGTGAGGAGCGGGCTCTAAAGGAGCAGCTTTCAGCGGAGAAGGACGACTGGGAGAAGCGTGGTCGAGACATGGAGTGCGTTTTGCGAAGGATGAAGGAGGAGATGGTGGCCAGCCAACGCGATAGAGAGGAAATCGAGCAAAAGCTCGAGGAGAGTGAGAAGCGCAGAGATGCTGCAGAGATGCTGCACCAAGAGGCGGAGAGCAAGATGGCTGGTATGCGAGCTGGCAAGGATTGTGGCGACAAATCTGCTTCACCCGACAAGGCCAAAATGGCGTCGAACAAGGAGGTTGAAATCGCTGTTGAACGAGTGGCCAGAGAATTGCACGCATTATACAAGGGCAAGCATGAAACAAAGGTGGCTGCGCTTAAGAAATCCTACGAGTTCCGATGGGAGAAGCGTGTCAAGGAGCTAGAGTCCCGTGTCGAAGAGTTGAGCAAGGAGAATGAGAGCCTGCGGGATCGGGAGACGAACATGACGAGACTCGATCCCGATACTACACTAGCGGAGGAGCGTAAAGCGCAAGCGGCCAAGGATGGGGCAGCCATTCGAGAGCTTAATGCTGACATTCAGCGTCTTGAGGCTATTGTGTCGACAGTCAAGCGAGACAATAAGGAGCTGAGGAATATGCTGGAGAAGGAACGTGTTGAAAAGGGCGAGTTGGTCCAATTGGCGGAGGAGATGATGAGCATGCAGAGCATGGTTGGTTCCTCTGGCGGACGCACAGAGATGCAGACTCCGGCGCCAATGAGACATGACGAACGGAGTACCGAGCTGGGGGCCAAGACGCCGAGGGCATCTGGCGACTTGACGAGGAATCCGAGTGTTGGAAGGGGTGGTACAGGATTGAGGGCGCCCGGGTCGGTGGTGAAAGCGCCGGGTCATGTTAGGAGGGGCAGCGGAGGATTGCCTCGCCCTGGCAGGAGCGGCATCATGAGTTCAATCGAGAAGATGGGGAGTTATAGGGGCAGGGGGCCAGCATCGAGTAAGATGCGCTGAGATGGGCTTGGCGAAAACGCCTTGACGACTATTTCGACTAGAGGGGTGCTGATTGACGAGATGAGTTTGGTGGGTTTGAGTCTGAACGTGTAGGATTGTAATTAATGACTGCATGAGGCGTTATGGTTGGTCTGATTTAGATATGCTGTCTCAGCTCATTGCCTGCATTCTTGTATGACAGGCTGGAGTTGCAGTGTCTGTTGGCTTGAGAAAGTAGTCGGTGCACGCCGGGATTGGCGAAGCTAGTTTTGTAATGGCAAACATGCTCTCAGCCGAAGTTGTCTGTGTATTTGGTGCTCTGCAATGGAGCATTGCCGTGAATGATATTGTAATGTGTTTCCCCCCCCCCATAGCAAAAAAAATAGAAAAAAAGACACATTCTTTACAAGATTGTGTGAACAGATCAGATCTGTGCCAAAAAAAAATCCCACAATTTTATCAAACTCGACTCATCATGACAGTGCCTATATTCATTCCATCGTTCCACCACGTCTCCCGCCCCCTTACAAACCATAAGCCTTCTTGGCCGTCCCGCCAAAGATCATGGCCCTCTCCTCATCGCTCAGCGACGCCATCCAGCACATCTTGTCCACCACCTCCTTCCACTTAGGCCACGCCTCGTCGCCCAGGCCGTCCTGCGTGCAGACGGGCCAGTCGCTGCCGAACATGAGCCTGTCTGGCCCAAAGGTCGCGAGCACGATGCCCAGCCAGCCGAGGGTCGACTCGAAGATGTGCGCAGCGGACTGGTGGCGCAGCGAATCGGTCATCTCGGAGAAGCACCCCGAGAGCTTCATGTAGGTCTTGGACGCCTTGCTGAGCGTGTACATTGCTGTGCGCCAGGCGTGGAAGGACGGGTCCGAGGTGATGTTGTAGATGGAGAGGTCTGGTTTGCACAGGTGATCTGGAGACCGTTAGTGTTTGGGGGGGGGGAAACATAAAAAAAATCGCAAACCGTTTTCGCTTAGAAATCGGGACGTACTGAGGATAAAGGTCACCTTCTTGTCTTGGGGCACCCCCTCGTGAGCCCGGCCAATCATCTCGACCACCTCGTCCAGCTGCTTCTTGCCGCCGCGGTGCTGGTCGACGCCGACTTCGAACACGAACCCCTTCTCGCCCAGGAACTTGAGGCCCGCGATGAAGGCCTCCGTCAGCATCGTCCCGCGCGGCTCGCGCTGCAGCAGGTACCGGAAGCCCCTGACCTTGCCCCAGGCCTCGCCGGCCTCGGCTTCCACCATCCCAAGGTACCGGCCCAGGACGTCAGGCCCGCCGGGCACCGGCGCCCAGGGGATGATGCCCAGACACAGCCCGG
This sequence comes from Atkinsonella hypoxylon, assembly GCA_000729835.1. Taxonomy (NCBI): domain Eukaryota; kingdom Fungi; phylum Ascomycota; class Sordariomycetes; order Hypocreales; family Clavicipitaceae; genus Atkinsonella; species Atkinsonella hypoxylon. The sequence goes on along the minus strand of JFHB01000076.1, from coordinate 84,902 downwards.
CGTCCTCAGCTACGTGGCCCTCGCCGGAGCGCGGCTCGCCGAGCGCCACCCTCGTCAGGAAGCGGACCTCCTCGAGCGGGTGCTGCCAGCCGGAGCTGGAGCCGGAGCCGGCGTCCACGTCACTTGTGCGATCGGCCTCGACGGCGACGAAGCCCAGGAGCGAAGGGGCCGACTTCGTGGCCGCCTTGTACTCGGCGACGGAGCGCTGGCTCGCGAGCGGGTGTGTGGCGTCGCACCATGCTAGCGAGGGGACTTCGGACTCGGGGTAGAGGTGGATGTGGGAGTCGATGATGGGGAGGATGAGCTGCTCGTCTGACATGGTGAGTCGCTGCGGTTTTTTGTTTTGTGAATGAGTTGAGGTAAGGGGGGAGGGAGGGAAAAAAAAAAAAAGAAAAAAAGCGAGAGGACAAGGGTTTTAGCTGGGCATGGTAGGTAGGAATTGGAGATGTGAAGAAGACTGGGTTTTGCAGACGTCTGGATACTGGATAACGTCAGACGATGGATGCCCTGGCGGTTGAACAAACAAACACCTGCAGCTGCTGCTCAAGTTTCGGTCTGGTCTACCCCGCTACGCCAGCTGGTCCCCTGAACGCCACTGCCCGTTGGCTGGCGCTGGGACGCACGATCCACTTGCAAACTCGCGTCAAGGTCCGGGGAGCGGAGCGGGGCACCACTCGTGTCACCTGGTCCGGTCCCACTGTGGGGACTACTTAGCTAGCCAGACCTACGACAGTATGCAATGTTGCTATTACATCTGCATCTGTATTACCTTCAATTCAATGTGGTTATTACAATGGGGCGTACTACAACTCATTCACGTCCTCGCACCGCAGCACTGATTCAATCGTCATCTATTCAGGCAGCGAAATCTGCCTTTATTTTTTTTTTCTATTTTCTAAATATACCTTTGGCTAGTCCAAGACCCTCGCAGCACCAGGCCTCGCTACCACGTCGACAAAGGCATCCATCCAGCTTCATTCATCTTGTAGGGCTGGTCTTCATTCGCGAAAACGAAGAGCCGCTAGGATTGACCATCTTCTTTGCTTCAGCAAGGGAAGGGCTAAAGTCTCACTTTGAAACCCTCCCGCCTTTCCGTTCAAGAACCAACAAACGAAACTCTCCGTGCACACTTGCGCGATACAACATCTTCTAGCATGCACGGGGGCCGCAGCATCGACCCATTAGTCTTCACGCGCAGGTATGACGAAGTCGGCAGACGCGTTCTCCAAGAACCAGCTTGGCGCGGGCCGCTCTTCAACCCGCGGTGAGGGGGTAGTTTAAAAAAGGGGTGTAAAATGCAAACAATTAGTTGTTGCACAATTAGATGTATGATCTTTTTTTTTTTTTACCACAGTAGGGATTTGGGGAACGAGATAGGAAGACGCCAGGCCGCGGGCGTCTGCCCGCTCAAAGGAATGAACTGCCGGATAGCTCTCATTCGGCCTCCACCTGATGACCAACAACTCGTCTCTCCGCTCACCACTTCCCAGTAGTTGTGCCCGTTCAAGTGACAACGATGCCATTGCGCCGAGAGTTGCTGTAGTGCATGGAATCTGCTTCATCCTCGCTAATGTAGCTGGAGCAATCGGAGCTGTCGTCCCCATAACCACACCGTGAGCCGCCGCAGTCGAGCTTGACGCGCTCGCCCTTGCGGGTAATTCCATAGCGTTCACAGGTGCAGCTGCTGTAGTCGGAGTTGGGTGTGCTATAGCCGGAGCGTGAGGAGCTGGGCGAGGAGCTGTCGGAGCTGTATGATAGGGACGATCCATTGGATGAGATGGGAGAGGTGCTAAAGTCTGTGATGACATCCTCGTCGTCGATGCCGGTGCTGCCGAAGCGGGCAGTGAGTTGCTCGATTTGCTCGTTGTCATAGTAGTCGGAGTCGAGAATGTGCTTGGTAGCATGGGGAGACATGGGCTTGGGAGCCTGGATCTGGGACACGGAGAGAGGGCGGCCCTTGGGTATGTCAACGGTGAGCGAAGATCGGTGGCGCGAGGATTTGTGATCATCCTTGGAGTGGTGGCGCGATGAGCTCTTGCTGCTCGACTTGGACGATGACTTGTGCTCCTTGGACGAGGAAGACTTGTGGTGGCGAGAAGATGATGACTTCTCAGACTTGCCAGAGGGCACATCGAGAATATTCAGCTCGCGGCCAGTGGTGGGCTCCATTGTGGAGGTGACACTGGGGTTGTGGGCAACATGGTAACCGTCTATGATGTAGTAGTACCAGTATCGCTGGCCAGCCTCAAGAGTGGAGTTCTGAAACCGGAAGGTTCCCTTCCAAGAACCAGATTTAGACGAAGATTTGTCCTTGGAGAGCGGGAGCTGACCAACATAGTTGTCCCAAGAGCCGAGAAGGTGCACCGTTTTGACGCCGGAGGAGACGCGAAGAGAGAACGAAAGTTGAATAGCCGACATGTTGATTCGCGTGAAGTTGAAAAATCCCTGTGAATTAAATGATGCTTTCGGATGAAGATGATCCTTGAACGATTTAATTATTATTTCCCTTGATTTTGGCTGAGGTTGAAGGGAATCCTGAGTGTCGGCGAGCAAGTAGAATCCACGGAATTCCGTTATTAGGCGATGTGTATTAGAATGTGTGTAAGTAGCAACAAAAAGACCAAAAAATAACCAGAAAAAAAGTGTATTTAATGAAGTTGAAATAAAGAGAATCGACTCTAAAGCTGGCCAGCAACTTTACGAGATTGATGAGGAACTTGTTGGATTGCAGGATTTAGACGAGTAATCCAGCATGTAGAGACGATTGTATATAGAAGGGAAATAGAGACCAGCTCTAAGATGCAATGGCAAAACAAGGATGAGGGAGAAAAAACAACACACAACACACAACAGAAACGAGGATCTAAATTGAAAGTGCTTGCTGAAGAAGAAGAGAAAGAAAGGGAAAAGGAGGGTTGGCAGTGAGGTTGTTGGACGATGTTATATGAACCCGACACCACCGCGACCGCCACATCTTGCGGCTCGGCGACGGCCAGCCCAGAGATGCGGGTGTGCTGCGGTGACGAAAAACTGTTTCTAGATCCATGCTTGCATTTGTGCATTGCGAGTAGTTGCAGGAAGCCAAGGGCAGGATCATTGCACTATTTTGCTATGGGACTGGGAAGACGTGGCCAATGAGCACTCGCGTGTCGGGGGCCCATCGACCACTCGCGCAGTAGCCAGAGCTCGCTGCATTCGATTCATCACATTATTGAAGAGTGGTGAAGTGAACTTGGTGGGCGGACAACCTGGAGCGTCGAAGAAGAAGGCGACTTGGGCGGGCACAATGTCCATGTTCGGCGCTTAACACAGAGGAAGGTGCAGCTCAGGTGCAGTAGCTTGCCGATACGCCGGCCAGTGACAGGACTTGTTTCGAGACGCTTGGGTTACCGGCGTCTAGCACCGCCGCGTGATTGGGCCTGCGCCAGTTGTGGGTTCTCAGCCTCCCCTGCGACGTCACCTTGCCTGTGCACCAATGACACTGAGGAGGCATGGGCAAGCGGCCATCTTTCGTCATGCATGGGCCATGCATGAGCACCATGAGCACGAGCACGAGCACGAGCACGAGCACGAGGTGGCATCATAACTTGCACATGCTGCTTCAACAGGAAGCACCTTGTCGATTAACAGCTCTGCGTGCGCATGAAAGATTCCCTAGAAAAGGAAAAAAAAAAAGAAACCTTCATTCGAGCATTAGGTACAGAAGAAGAAGAGGCAAGCAATAAAAATGCCATTTAACGACGGACGACGCCAGCCGCCAAGGATGATGCGCAGCTCCAGTTCCCGGACTATGCGTGTGACCGACTTACCCGCACAATAATTATAATTCGCAAGCACCAGCAATATAGTACATGTAGACCTACGAATTGCACCAATAGGGCGCAACAATTCATCAAGCTGTACTTCGGCACTTTTTGTCTCAAAGACCAGAAGCACTACTCCGCACGCACTCTCCGTACCAGAGCCATGCTCCCACTTTTTTGGCCCGCGATTTGCGCGTACCACGTGAAGGAAGGTGGCGCCCTCCTCCAACAAATCCTTGCCCCCCCCCCACACCTCATGGCTGAGAATTTGTTCTTCTTACGGAATACATGCAACCTAGGTGCCTAGGTGCCTAGGTAGATAACTATTCCGTAGGTAGCTAGGAGGAATCGAGCCGTGTCCATCGAGCTATCTATTGCATTCTTTTCTGCCTTCGTCAACAAGCCCCATCTACTCTGTATCCCAGTGGAGTTCGGTACGGCACGCTCGGATTGGTGCCACAGAGCCCTCCAGACCACTTGTTCCCGAATTCGTAATTGTTGTGTAGTTAGTGTTCTATCACTGTGTCCGTACTTGTTCGATCGACACCTACGTCACATCGCAAGGTCGGGCAATGCTAAGACCATGACATAGAAGGATCATTCTGTACTACTTCTAAGCAGGTTGAAGTAAGTGCGTAGCCATCTTGATATTGATTTATATTTCTTTTATTCGTTTAAGAACCAGCGTCAATATTTTAATTCTTATCAAGTGGCCGGCCGACTTGCTGATAAGCAGTGGGGTATGGTATGGGTAATTGAAGGAAGCTGTATTTAGCAGCCGCACCAATGGGAGTGCGCATCCCCTCTTGTCTAGCCGGATGATCCCTTCTTTCAGTGGACTCACTCACACATGATCGGCCACACGGTCGGCCACACGGTCGGCCACATATGAAGACCACATGAAGACACACATATGAGGGCCCCTCTTTACTACAACCCTCTCGTCATGCAATTCTCTGTCAACCTGTGCCATATTGCCATTGTGGTCGAGTATATTGCAAAATAGCAGAACATGCTCAAGGTCCATGCAACTTGACGATACAGGCCCTGGTGAATGACGCTGATCCCGCGTAGCTTTCCTTCACTCTTCCACACACTGGTTCAGGAAGAGACAAACCAGATGCCGGGACAGCTGAAGGGTGCGGTATCTGGTTTGCCGACAGGGGCTGGAGCGGGAGGGATGGATTTGGCGAGAGGCACCTGATGGCAAAGCGAGCTGACCACCAGTAATGGGTGGCATTGACTGTGGGCCCTTAGCCTCATGTCCTGCATATCCAGGACAGCTACGCGGCTGTTCGTAGACGTGATTGGTCGGCAGCAGCTTGAGGCAGATTTGATAGAGTAGACGGAGATTACGGAATAGTTATCTTCTCCCTGATGGGAAATGTCTATGTTTATGGCAGGGAGCTATGACAGTGTATCTAGGAAGCATAGGAGGTTTTTCATCTAACTAGGGAAATCAATCAATCAATCAATCAATCAATCAATCGATCAATAATATCCCCATCTTGTCTCTGCGCCCTTTGAGAATTTTCTTTGCCCTGGATATCTGCCACAATACTGCAACCGCTCCAGCATAAAGCCAGTATAAACGCTGTGTCGGTCGATCGTTGGTAGATTGTCCGTTTCAGGATAATACATCCCGGGAGTATATTCCGTATGTCTGGCCAAACTTATCAACCCGCACTGGGAGCTGTCTCTCGTTTCGACTATCCCCAATGCCTGTAAACCATCCGTCTATCACAACCTAGTTTGTCAATAAAGACAACAGTGCGCGACGGAATTCCACAATATTAACTCGGAATTTAACTCGAAGGTCAGGGTTCCCACTGCTGTGCAACGGCGCATTCCATTTCGCGTCTAATCTACAAACCGCAACGTCCGCACAATTGATCTTGCCAATACTTTTCCTCCAAACGCCGCATAAGATGAACTGCCATTTCATCATAGCAAAGAAGTCTTTGCATGGGGCTCTGATGTGCTGCTACGTCGGACGCGGCTCTTTCTTCGTTTAGCCATTCCGACCAGATCCTCGCGCCGGGAGAATATGGGATGCAGTTGCGGCGCCATTATACATGCACGTCTTTATACAAAGAACCGATTCTGACACCTCAGCCATAGTGACCAGGAAGACGGAAAAAGAGAAAGAAAGAATGCGAGGACGAGATGGTGGGCTGATGCAAGATGGGCGGGAAGGTGTAGAAACGGGTACCCACGGGTCCGGACGGGTCCAACTTTTCGCTAGATTTACTTCTCTACGGAGTCGAATGTCACAGCATTACGCGTAGTTGCCCGTACAGGGATATATATTACACCTTAGCTAAGTCAAGTATTCTTCAAGTTGTGACATGAAACGTTACCTGGTTGGTGCTGGCGGTCTCTGCATGGATTATACACCATTTAAACAGGGTCTCTAAAGGTACTTACTTCCCTTGCCGTACGAAGTTTACAGCACAATATTCCGTAGAAGTGCTAGCAAGCCGGTGTTACATCGCAAGTCTCACATTTAAAGCGGCTCTACTTGGCCTCTGGCTAAGCGATTGAAGGCATCGCTAGTAAGCGGTCTACGGGCCTGCCGATTCATGACTCTTGTTACTAATAAGATTGTCGTTAAAAAAGCCTAAATTCCAACTTGCTAGAAGGCTTATAGTGTGTCATAATATCCTATTTTACGGTGCTGGTAGAGTTGTTATAGCTCAATCTATTATTGGCAGTCCTGACTAAAACGCGTCATTATAGCGATTCAGCATGGAAGGGCCACCAAAGGTCGATCGAGAGAATCGCGCGTACTTTTGCTGTGGCAGTTTCAAACTTTATTTGACGCCAAACACGACAAAATTCCGCGGCAATGCCGCTACTTCCGCTGCCCAATTTAGGAGTCTTTGAGACCGCTACTTCTGCGTTTGGAGCTCTAAACAGTTTGCAAGGGGTTGAGGGCTAACTATGGCTCACTCAAGAACAAGCCCTTGTAATATTTGTTTGTGTTATACAGAGAAAATGCATGTGAATAGGGATTAAGTAGTAGAAAGCAGGGATTCCAAGCCGTTTCCCCCGCATCCACAGCCAATGAGGTAGGGCGCCATCTTCGGAGTAGGCGCCGGTTCTCAAATCTTCCCCAAGTGGGCCTAAGTGGGAGGAGGAGGGGCGTTATCTTGGGGTCCCCAGCTTTTTAAAAAAAAAAAAAGAAGAAGTTATTATAAAGGAATAAACCAAAGATATAAAGCATATTTCCATAAGAAACGAGACTCAAAGTTCATTGGTACAAAAAAAAAAAAAAAAAATGAAAATGTCCCATCCACATCCGGACAAGAAGGGCAAGAAAAAGAAACGGGTGCGTAACTGGACGGCCGATGACCGGGCGGTGCACCGCGTCTTTGAGCGCTCGAGGAGAGAAGCTTTCAAGGAGAGATTACAGGTAAAATGCTTCGCCGCTCTTGAGTATTTTTGTCCTACATATTGTATACAACGTGGCTTATTTCTTCGCAGAAACTCGCTTCTTTGGTCCCCGCCCTGCAAAACGTGGAACCCAGCAAGTTGTCCAAGCACGTCGTGCTGGATGCGAGCATAGCCCTCCTCGCGGCGACGAACCAGAAGGCTGCGGAATCTCATATGCTCATCAGCTCGTTGCTCGCGGAGCGACAGCAGCTCCTTTCCGAGATCAATGTGTGGCGGACGGGCGCGGGCAGCGGTCTGAGGCCGCTGGCGCACTTGGAGTCGCAGCCCGTCGTCGTGGAGCAGCTCCCTCTTGCTGCTGGCGCGCCCTTTGACGGCGTGGCGGGTGTGCTGCCGCAGACGGAGCCGCTGGGCATGGGGGATGTTCATGATGCGGTGGCCTGGCAGGCTGCTCGGGTGTCTGCGCCGGCGGATGTCCATGGGTCTGGCATCCATGGCTACTATGGTATCTACTGAGTGCGGCGGCTTCTTCGTAGCAATGAGGATCGGGACGGGGTAGCGGTGGCGCAACTGGCTGGGATGATTGCTTAATGAGCAGTTCCTAGAGGGTGCTCGTTGATGAAAAGACAAGATAAGAGATTGGTGATGCTCCGCCATGTTGGCACCACCGCTTAGACCGTTGGAACATGAGGCGTCAAGTCGGATCCGGAGTCTTACACGCGCCGGACGAAGTAACAGCGCGTTCACACCGCAAGGCATGTCTGGTAGTTAGGATAGGCTGCCGATCTGGTCAGATGAGGCGGACTCGTTGGGATGGAGTTTCTTAGCTTGTGCTCTGTGCTACAAGTCATGAGAGCGGCGTTCAAGTGGAGTTGACAGTTGTGAGGGCGCCTCAATAGAACCCAATGAGACTTTAGAGCCTCAGGGTCACTTGGCTGAGTCAATGGCATTGTCGATCCTTGCGCATTCATTACCCCGTGCTTCGTGATATGGAGTTGAAGGTGCACACCGAAGCTTCTCATCTCAGGTTCAAGTGGGGCCTTCTCACGAGTCACGACCTCGCTCAGCAAGCAATTCTCCTGCTTCCATGCTCGCATCTCCAAGTGAGCAGCACCGCTTCTTCATCATGGCCGCCTCGGACCCGACCATCAACGAGGCGCTTCTCACCAACGTCAAAGCCTACGTCAAGGACTACATGGCCAACTATGACCCGTCCCACGACTTCAACCACATCCAGCGCGTCCTCCGCCTCGCTCAACACATACAAGCCCAGACACCAAACACCGCCCTGCCCATCGTCCAACTAGCCGCCTTGCTTCACGACGTAGGCGACAAGAAGTACCTCCAGCCCGGACAAGACCCGTCGCGTCTGGTATTCGACGTTCTCCGCTCATTCGGGGCCTCGGACGCCCTCGCGGAGAAAGTACAGACCATTTGCCTGGGCGTCAGCTACTCGAGCGAGATCAAAGATCCGGCAAAGGTAGCCAAGCTGATCGAGGAGCATCCCGAGCTGGCCGTCGTGCAGGACGCCGATCGGCTGGATGCCATTGGCGCGGTGGGCATCGGCAGAGCGTTCGCGTTTGGCGGCGCCAAGAACAGAGACTTGGGGCAGACGATGGAGCACTTTGAGGAGAAGCTGGTGCGGCTCGAGGGGATGATGAAGACGGGGGAGGGGAGGAGGTTGGCGAGGCAGAGGACGGAGAGGATTGAGAAGATGATGGAGTGGTGGAAGCTGGAAATGGAGGCGTGACAAGACGAGATGGTGTCTGATGAAGAAGAACCTGGCGTGAGTTTTGCTTATGTGGCCCGTTGGAAGTTTCATCTTTCCAGACACATGCAGGGGGTGGATCTGAACAAATACACTCCCTGCGGCCAGTTCACCCACCCGACGACCACCCGACGACCATGGCCCCAAACGCAACTCACAAAAGACCCTTGCTACGTCTGCCACGGACCCTCGTACGGAAGGCTGCGCTCCCAAGAGACTGCAGCGCAAAGCTGCTTCATCCCCCATAGCCCACATTACACTGATACGTGTCTTTGGCCCGGATGAGGGGATATGGTTTGTAGGTGTTTGACCAGGCGGCCTGGGAGAGCAACATTGCAACGAGGGTAACAGCAACTTCAGCTCTCAGGCCATTGACCTGGCGGCTCAGATAAGCATGGGAGAAGAAACGATCAGCAGTATTAAGGGCATATTGTTTCTATGTACGCGGCTTCTGGCCAGGGTAGCCTCAACGGCAATGATCGAGTGTTTATGTCTTGATAGTACACCATCATCATCATCATCATCATCATCATACAGCGGCATTTCCACGAAACTGTCCTCATTCTCTTCACATTCACCACAATCACGACGAGTTGTATCGTCGTATCCTTCGTCTCAAGTTTAAATTTTTAAATGGAGTGTCCTGAGCAGATCGAGTATATGATGATAGAGTAAGGCTACTCGGCATGACCCATCTCGAAGTTAAAGCAACAGCGCGGCGACGATGCCGGCTGCAGCCAGCGCACTAGCCGCCTGGTTAGCATTAGCAGCGGCTGTGGAAGTAGCAAAGGGAGTGGTAGAGGCGCTAGTAATGGTCGACGCGGTGGTGGTCGGCGCGGTGGTGGTAGGTTTCACTGTCGGCACATGACAGTCGTCAGACTCTGTAGACGATGAAGCAGCGGTCGTGATGCCTGTTCCAGTAGTAGCTGGAGCAGTCGCACTGCCCAGGCTGGTGCCCTCGGGGATGGTCAGAATGCCAGTCTCGGTAGTTGCAGGGTTGCTTGTCGTGCCAGAGCTTATACGCCCAGAGGTAGTTGCACTGCCAGTTTGCGAGCCAGAGCCGGTTTGAGATGCAGTCTGGTTTGAAGCAACGGTGCACTTGTCTGCGGCCAAGGTAAACGGCTGCGCCGCATACACAATACACTGATGTACCAAACACGTCAGACCATGCGCAAGCAAAGAGAAGTCGGGGTAGGGATGTAAAGAAGCTTACGTTCTTCTGGCAAGCAGCATCGCCAGCCTGCTCTGACGATTGATAGCAGGAGGCCGCACCACCAGGGGAAACATATCTCGCCACGTCGTCAGAACATGCGCTGCGCATGCCTAAGGCATTGGCGTCACATCGCAAGATGATATCGCCTGACATGCAGTAGTTGGCGTTTGGCTTGGCGCAGTTGATCGGGACACTGGCGGGAATCCCTCCGGGAGCAGCGGACACGGGCGCGGCCAAAGCGAGCGCAGCGACAGCCGTCTTCCTCATGAGCACAGTGACGCTTTATGGTGATTATGGTGATTATGGTGATTATGGTGTTGATGGTGGAAATGGTGGTGATGGCAGCGATGATGCGATCAATTGTTGCGCGGCAGTCGATGAAGTAAAGAACATTCTACCGAGGCCGCAAGTGGAGAATTTAGTCAGTCGTGTATGTATATGTATCACGAGAGCCAAGATGGGATGTGCGTGCTTATTTTTCGATTGCAACATGGGACCGGGGTGACGCAACGTCATGCGGCGGACTTGATCTTATAACAGCCGCCAAGCTGACCTGATGGATCGACACATGTCAAGCCCTTCACCTGGTGGAATTGGACCGACCTGCATGAAGTCAGTCGGGCCGGTCGGATGCTGCCTCTGGGAAAAAAAAAAGAAAAAAAAAGAAAAAAAGGAAAAAAAAAAAAAGAGGCGTTATATCGACAAGGTGCAGTCAGAAACGGGTGCCCATGGGTCCAAATAGAGGTACTGGTGGCGCTGCGGGCTCCAACGGGTCTTAATTTTTGGGACCCGCAGGTGTCACTCACGTGGCAGTAATTAGTCCCAATAACCCCCAAGCATCATATCATGACTTGCTTGGTGTATTCTAATAAGACCCATTGGGAATGATGTGCATCGCGTTTCTGAATCAGTGAATTCCGCTGACCTTTCTGCTTCCCGAGTGACTGCGCATGTCTGCTGGCATATCTCGCCTGCAGCGATAGGATCAATCTTAAACACAAGGTGATGTCGATGAGATGATATACTTCTTGCTCGCAGCAGCCGTGCTGCGCTCTTATCCAACGGCGGATCCCACAAAGCTTACGCGCGACAAAACCCTGTCTTGCATCGCGCGCACAAACTCACCTCCATTGATCGTTCGGCGTCGCTATTCCGAAGAGATGGGAAACACGAGATGGAAACAACGAAAGATGGCTGTGGCCGAGTCTTGGTATTTGAGAGAAGAGCTCGACCTTGGTTTCGGACTTGATGTCGCTTAACTTTGCAGTGTTTTCTCCCGTGGTGACTCTGTACGCCCAACTTGTTTCGAGGCGGATAGTCCGCCTCCTCCACGTCAATGAATTCTCGGTATTCAAACAATCTCTGACAAATATTCCTTCCTATCTGATAGCTGGCTCGGTCCCTTCATCAGATTGGCTTGCCCCGTTACATTACGATTCGGAGCATGGCCAGAAAAAACTTCCTGGTCTTCTTTGAAGCCGAGCCGAGCTCAGTCGCTGTATATTCTGCGCCACTTAGACCAGGCTTGTTGCAGAAGTCGTCTAAAAGATCAGCGCCTTGAGGTATCAAGTTCATTACCGTATTTTGTTCTTCCGCCAGTTTTGGCAATCTTCACTATCCATAATTAAACGAGAATACGTGATTTGAGCTGCATTTTCTTGTCAAAAGCTGGGCCAGCTTGATCGTTGCAATATTATCTGATAGTACCAAGCACAGAAAGGTGACGCATCACAAAAGCTGGATTTCGTCCACGTCAGTCGTGGTTACTCGAGCCAGCTGCTCTAGGACGTTGAGTATATGTACTGGATTGGTTCCTTGGCTATCTTCGAACCTGGTTGGACCAAGGCAGAGCAGATAGAAATGACAGGCCGTCTTTCTTATGTACGGCTTTCATCTTCATCCAGATATTCTGGATGTGGCTGTAGTTGCGCCTAATTGTTCTCTGTTGACGGCATCAAAGTCTTTCATAGCGAACTATGTGATCCATGGCCGAGGTGAAAGGATTCATGACCGAGGCAGGATCATAGTTGCACCCGCTGAGCTTGCTTAGATCAATCTTGCCTATTGTATCACCACATAGGATGGACGAGGGGTAGTTTTTAGATTGCGCGTGTTCTCAACTTTACTGAAGCTGAGCACTCTCGGAATCAGGCTGTGCTTAAAGGAGTACCGCCAAGGTGAGTGCAAATTATTTTGCTCAGCTCGTGCCAACTCAAAAAGATGCCCTGCGCTAGCCTGGCGTAGTTTACGATGACTTAGTAGTGCTGATTGTGCCAACACAAGAAAGATGAGGAATATGATGGAAGGATCTTGAGCCATAAGTGAAATGCCGACGCTTACAGTAATGACAAGTTTCATCTTGGTGTTTGAACATCTCATATCGACATACATAGAGCTTGTCATAAAAAGATATAATCAATCCTTTGGTCAAGTTTATGCTCGGTGGCAGATCTCGAGGACGAGGAGTCGAGGTAACACTGAGTGAGAATTAATCTAGAGCCGTCAGAGCTCCAAAGATCAGGCGAGAGTGTCATGAAACATGCTGTTGGATGCATCCAGCTATCTACAAAGGAAGACCAAATGTCAATGCTGCCAATAACTGGCAGTCCTCGGACGACATAACATGGAGCGCACGCGACACATCGAAAGCACGGTACGGAGTGCCAATGCGCCATTCCAGCAGTACATTAGTAATTTCAAGAATAAACCGCAAAGCAAAGCAAAATGCATGCATCACGGATAGCTCTGTCTCATGACCATGAACGGTGAGCCAAAAGTCACAAGATGACACAACCGAGTGCATAAGGCTCAAGGGCCAAGAAATATGATGGTTATGGTGGAGCAGCAGCCCAGTTATCGGCTTGAGGTATGGCAGGTTTGCAAGATATGCTCATGCCAAAGTCCACAGTTTCGGCAACTCTCGACGGCGCGGTTGCGTACTGCCCTGCCCACCAAGAGACGGATGCGTCCATCCCGAGTGACTTTACTAGCTTCATCGGTAGGGCAACGTGACTGGTCTATCTTGGAACATGCACGAGGATGGGGTTCGACGGCCGCTAGTTCAAGATTGACAATGCATTGCCGCGGTCACTTTGCAAATGCTATAACAGCTGGAAGGGCTTGAGAGGTTTTGCTCCTTGTTCTGCGGTATTCGAAGGGCGTTCCCAGCCCCCTCCAAGCTTCAGAATCTCATTCGTAGTGCTGCACTCGCACCCGTGTGTCTCTGCGTGTCTACCTGCAAGGGGGCAGACGACCAGAGGTGTGGTTGTTGTGGATGGGCGATGGTGTCGAGCAACTTTGGTTGGATGCACTGATCTGTGCCAATACAGGAGGAGCCCTTACTGCGCATCCGAGGTTGAAAGACTCACCTGTCGTCGCTCATGAGCTTTCCACATGGTACATATATTCAACCACTTCGCGACCCCCCTTCATTGGTGTGGTTGCGTGGTTTATTGTTGATAAGCTTGCATCCTTGGCACGTGTTGATTTTCAACCACCACCTGACGGAGCACACGACGTGTTGGATGGCTCCGAAGATGTGTCGATGATTCGTGCTTCAGGATTGCATTATTCTCCGTTTCCGTCCCGCATCGCGAGAGAGCCGAGTCAGGATGGGGAAGGTGGCAAGGGGGAAGGGGCAGAGGGAGCGAGGCACCAAGAAAAGAGAAGAGGAGAGAAAAGAGACGAGGAGTATTCCGTATTCTGCAATCTGCAATCCGCAATCCGCAATCCGCAATCCCCTAACTATCCGTATTCCGTATTGCGCACGGCGTATTCCGGTGCTGCAGACTGGAGAGAAAAGGTAGGGAGGGAGAGGGAAAGGGAGAGAGGGAGGCATGGCAGGGAGAGAGGGAGGCATGGCGGGTACTGCGGCCTGCCCGCTCCTTCCCTGTCGCTTCAAAATGGATGGACTCAGCCAGGCAGCAAGCCAGCCGGTTGACCAGTCTGGTGTCATGCCAACATGCTAAACCCCGCTGGGTGTGCCGTGCGCTTTCCTTCTTCTGCCAATGACAGGCAGAAAGCTAAGGTATGAGCACCAGTTGACATCGTTCATCGCCAGACTTCCCACGCGCCTGCCCTCTCAAGCTCTCAAGCTCTCAAGCCTCCTTTTCCTGTCTGCACCGGCCGTTAATTGATCTATGTACTTACTACTCCGTACAGGCAAGGCAAGGCAAGGCAAGGCAAGTAAGTGGCTCTTCCTTCATCTTCCACCCTGCCTAGTTTTGTCTGTTTATCATCCAAACCAGTCAGGCTTTTTCTATCCCAAGATGCAACTTGTCGGCTTCACGGCAGACCTAGATTATTAGCCGCGCTCCAAGTCTCGTGTGTTCGTTACGCGGCTCTGGGTCGTCTTGACCCTGTCTCGCTCGGGCGACACAACAGATCTCGCAGCATCATTGCCAGCTCCATTGCCCGTTGTTTGCTTATTGGGCCCTCATCGACTCGGTTCTTCTGGTAACTCGCTGTTCTCACTTGTACCTGTCGCCTTGGCCCTGCCAAGTCATCTCACTAGTTTTATTCCCTCGCCTGTCCCTTTTCACCACGTCGACTTTACTGTTCTCCGTGAAGTAGCCCCTGCTCCACGGGCATTGACGTATCTTCGCTTGCTTCCATGTCTCAGAAGTTCACCTAGCTTTTGTTGCCAACCTGGATTGCTTTGTTTGACAAAAATCTGGACCCTTCCATTTCGCCACTGGGGGCTGTTTGCATCACATCTTTTGTTCTGTCCAATTGAATGGCGTCCCCAGCTTCGACGAGTCCATGTTTAGCATGCACAGAAGAAACCTTATTTCCAAGTCAGCCGTCACCTCAGCTTAACATCCAGGAAAGATTATTCTCTTGGTCCCTTCAACCACACTTTACATCTGTTCTCCACTAGACCAAGCTGCAGCCGAGTGTCATTTATCTCGCGCTCACGATGACGGCACCGCCTTTACCAGAGCACGGTGATGGCGCTCTGGCGGCGTGTCATCAGAGTAACGGACAATTCAAGAGGCACAAGGTTTTGCCTCGCCCAAAGAATGACCTTTCGTTGAGTCATATTCGACCTGCGCCTGCCACCTCTGCCCTAGCCATTGACACTGCTGTGCCTTTGGGCTCCTTTGGATCCCAGACTTCCAGCAGTCCTAGAACATTGAAACACCAGCTGAGGAGGATAGGATCGGGTCCTGCTTTACCTCCAACACCTCCTAATTACTCCCGCATCTCACCTGGTAGTCATGCTGCCCGACCGTCGAGTCCGAGTCCGAGTCCGCCGGACATTAATGTCAAGACTTCACAGACTTCCTCGAAACTGCCACCAGCCACTCCTCCGGATCAACGTGGTCCTCCAACACCAGATGTTACGCCTCCTCAACCAATGAACCGCTCGCGCGGACTCCGACCACAGGCTTTGAATGATAGTTTTTCTCGAACAGGTACGAACACGACAGACTCTAGGACCGCGTCTTTCAGAACGGCTAGGGAAGAGGCGCTTTCTTCAGAGGATGAAGCTATTACGTCAGCCATAAAAACAGTCATGTCTTCCTCGACTCCCTCGCAAATGACGGTTTTGCGGGTTCCTGTCAGCGCTACTAGCCAAGTTGTTGAGTCGCAAGCTTTAAATCTTGCATTTGAGCGTCTGAATAGGAGTCCGGATGAGGCATATACTCCGCGCACTCGTGGTGAACTGGCTGAATTTGATGGTGAATGGAGTACATCGCAACGTGGAGAGGAGGACTGGGATGATAATGTTGAACAAGTAATTTCTATGCGTCGGGGCGGACCAAAATTCGAAACGCCTAAAGCATTGCAACTTAATGAAACTAAGAGGGAAGCCTTGGAGGACAGACTCGCCACTCCCACAAATACGACCAAAGCTTTTCAAGATATGCCGCTCAATGAGGCTGCTACTGTCAGATCATCGCTCAAGGCATCGCCACAGTCAACACCCCCACGACAGCGTACAGGGCCCAGGACCTCGGGGTCAGAATCGTCCAAGACAATGGACCCGCGACGATCATCTGGATTATCCAGTCACTCAACACCCTCCACTGTTATAGAAGCAATACTGGTCGGTAGCCAAAGATCTTTTCAAAGGAACAGGACTCTGCGTCATGTGCGTAAGTGGAGGGATTTAAAAGAGTCAAATCCCCGTCAACGCAAAATAGCTGGGGTTGCGGAGGCATTACGAAATCAGTCACCAATATCCAATTTGCGCAGCCAGCAGGCACGACGGCATGATAACTATACTTCCACAACCAGCACCAACTCTATGGCAAGTGGCAAGGCCCGACGAGAAGTGTGGAGGACTGGGGCTATCCCTGTTGTAGTCATACCAGACCGACGATCTTCTCAAAAATTGAGATCCAGAGAGACTTCCTTGCGCTCCTCGTCAAGTCGACGCTCAAAAAGAACGAGAAGCATCGGTTCCTCTGTCCATCGATCATCCTCTTGCAGTGAAGAATTGTCCTTTGATGGACATTCACGATGGGAGCCTTCTTCTCCTGTTTCTAATGGATCAGACCAAAGGACGATGAATTTTCCTCCTACTGTCCCAGTTCGCTCATCATCTCTGTCCGCGCCCACGAGCCGCGCTACGTCGCGGGCCACATCTCTTACGGCAGAAAGCATCAACGTTATGAATGACATGAACTTTCAGCACAGGAAATCAACTGGGCCAACGACGGCTTCGTCACTGATGGTAACGCAAACAACATCCATTAAACCAGTAACGCCGACAGTTACGGAGGCAAAGGTTGCCATGCCCGTGGCTCAAGTTCCAGTGTCGCCAATCATTTCTATGCAGTCCCCTCGTATCTCTCAAACTCCTCAAACTCCTCGATCCGATGAAAATAATGGCCACGATGCCTTTGATGCAGAATGTTACGACGATGCCGCTTCCTCTAGGAAGTACTCGTCTCGTACGACGCCCTTCTCCATAATATCCTTGGAAACAGACTGGACGGTCCCGGAAGTATCTGAAGCCCTGGCTATTCAAATGTATCCTCATCAAAATTCGTCAATTGTAAGGATCAATCACTCCGCTAAGCCGCAAGATACACGCCATGCCGAGAAGAAGAGTCTTGAGGAAGTTGATTCGAGGGAGCCACCGATAATTACAACGACCAGCCCTGAGGGAGGTGTGATGACCCCGGCGCCGCGGAAGTCGTTAGAAGAGGTTGATTCCCCGTTGCGCAATCCTCGCTCACCTCCTGATCCGCCAGCACACCCGCCAGCAATCAACTTCATTCCTGCCACTCCATCAGGGCTTACGCCTGCAGAAGAGAGGATAGTGCAGCTAGGCAACTTTTACGAAGTTGCAGCGGAAAAGCCCGGCCGCAGGCCCTCTCTCGTCAGGAGAGCATTGAGCAGGCGAAGACATTCCATCAGTTATCCGCCCACGGCATCAAAACAGCCCGGCTTCTTGACGAGGACTTTCTCCCTGTCGCGAAATGATCGCAAATCACTTGACATCGAGACATCTAATTTCTTCAATCCAGACATGGATGGTGTATATGGCGACAAGGAAGATAGACCTGCAGAACAGGACAAGCTGCATCCCCATTGGCGGCCACAATGGGATGATGACATCGGTGACTGCGACTGCTTGAGCTGTCGCCGCCACAGTGGACGAGAGGAAGAATCCTATCGGTATCCCTTGGTTGATAATCGACCACGGCTACTGAAGAGAGGTCTCAAGGCCAAACTCAGGAATACCTTTGCCATTCTGCCCGCGCGGCAAGAGTTTCAGTATCACATCGATGACGGTCCTGGACCTGAACGCCGCACAATTCGACGAACACCTAGTGGGAATCTAAAAGTTATGCGACGACGGTCTAGCGACAACTCGCTTAGAAACCAGCGTGTATGGCCGCACGAAGATCAACGACGGGTGTCAGAAAGCAACTCTCGTAAAGGGTTCTGGCGTGGACATAGCTTGCGGAGACATCGTAGCACGGAGAGACTACGAAGATCTTCATTCTTGAGCGCTCGGTTAGAGGAATTCCCTAGCCTCCCGAGGAAATGGAGTGAGAGGCGCAGAGAAAAGCGAACACGGGAGCTTCGACAGATGATTAGCGGACCGAGAGAAGTTCGTGATGGAGTTGTTGAAGTGATCCGAAAGCGCACAATCAAAAACCAGTAAGGTGGTTGTTTCCATCAATTTAGACTACACGAATTACTTGAGCATGGGATAGAGGGGAATGAGGAATGAGTGTTTCGGGTAATACATGCGAAAGAGGAGAAAGTAAATACGAGGGTCGACTACCCCCCCAAAAGCTTACGACCATGTTGACATGATGCCCACATATATTGTGGGCAATAGGTTACGAACGCTATGATAATAACGAATTTAACGACTACAGCAACATTTACGCTTGAATGAGACTTTATTCAGGTGATATATCTTGGGATTATGTTCTTTTCTGGGAGTATGATTTACTGCTATTTGGCGTTCAAGATACTGTTTGCGGAAGGGAGGTTTGCACATGGCTAATGGATTGATTGTATTGGTTCGTTTTTGATTTAGTGCCCACTCCGCAAATGAAGATAAACCGTTCGTACGGCGAGGGGGCAGTCAGTATCTAAGGATAGGATAGACGGTGACGACGGGCGTCTCTGTATGATAGATTTGACAGCCGGATTGACATTAACCATCACCATACTTTGTGTTGGCATATATCGAATAAAAAGAGTGACGTACATGCACATGAGACCGGCAGTGACTTTAAAGATAGTGGTTTTGACTTTTTGAAATATCTGAAAGATCTTGGTTTAGTCTTCGGAGATGCCTAATGTAAACAGACGAGATGTTTCGTACAGTAGCCCAAATATGCCATAGCTAATTTCCCTACCGAACCGGAACGCCAAGAGTAACTCGACAGATGCACGTCGTAAAAGAAAGAACATGGCCCCATAATCAACAAAGACGTGCCATCTTCTGCCTCATTCACCACTCGCCTTCACCGTCTATCCTGACCTGGAGCCCCAGGAGCACCTGCCCCTGGCGCAGGAAAGCCTGGCGGGACAGACCCAGGTGGAAATCCCTGGCCGGGTGGTGGCATTCCAGGCAAACCAGCAAAGCCAGGAGGTGCACCAGGCGCTTCTGGAGGAGGAAATGGTAAACCACCTGGAGGTGGAGGAAATGGTAAGCCGCCGGGAGGGGGAACAGGCAGGCCATTAGGGCCAGGCGGGAAAGGAGGCATCCCAGGAACACCACGGCTCGCACCAGGAGGAGCAATCCCTGGAAATTGTCCTGGAGGGGCACCGGAAATGCCAGGGAAGGGAGGAGGGCCGCCTACGGAATGTTGTTAGTCAATATTCATGAGCGATATAGAGCAAGAGAACCCATCCATACCAGGGAAGGGGAATGGCGGAGGAAATGCATTGCCAGGCTGGTTCTGCGGCAGCATGGGATTAGCGTGGGCCTGGCCCTCGGCTGCATAAGACGAAGTGATGGAGTCGATGACCGATTGAGCTTTCTCGTGACCGATTTCTATGACCAGACATTTGTCAGCTTAGACGATTGCGTGCAGCGAGGTTTGACAGAGGCGCAGAACAAGATCGTACGTTGATAATAGTCGACGACGTTGCGCAAATGGTTCTTTCCGCTGTTGTGGGCTTTGCGCACGCTCATTGAGTCGTGCGTAAGGTAGACATCGCAGTAGTCGCCTGAGTGGTCAGTCGTCG
Organism: Atkinsonella hypoxylon; assembly: GCA_000729835.1. NCBI lineage: Eukaryota > Fungi > Ascomycota > Sordariomycetes > Hypocreales > Clavicipitaceae > Atkinsonella > Atkinsonella hypoxylon. The sequence continues at coordinate 65,056 of JFHB01000076.1, read as the reverse complement.
ATGGGACATGGGGCATTTTCGAGGTGGCGATAGCTTACAGAAGACTGTGAACTTGTTAGTATTGTGGGTTCTTCTCTGATACAGGACAGTAGACTTTAACAAAAAGGGACTTACATTTCGGCATCTTGAATGACGAACTCTACGCGTAGAGTACTAACTCAACACTTTGCTCTGGGAATGATGCGCAAAATGCAGGTCTCACGACATTCGTTCACGAGCTTGCTGCAGACTCCACACGTGACCTTCTCCGTTCCAACTTCAACCCGTGAGGGCCACAAAAGTCCGATTCTCTGATAGGACGATCAAACCCGCTCACCCCCTGTTCCCCTTTCGAAGCCCACTCAAACGCGACACCTTGCAACAAAGGTCGAGCTCCTAACCAGCAGCGTAATACCAATAACCATAACCGCCCTTTCTCATCCTCCCGCCAGAACGAAACCCCCCCCCCCTTTTTTTTCTTTTTTTCATTCACTTTTTCAATAAATTTTTTTATTCTTTAACTAGCCGCTGGCATTGTTTTTCTGCCTAGGGAAAAGTTGAAAAGACTCCCGCACTTTCAACATGGCGGCACGTTGCTCGACGCTGCAATGGCTCAGCAGCTTATTGCTCCTGATTGGGGTGGCTAGTGCCCTGAAGTTCGACCTGGTTGCGCACAGCGGCGGCGAGAGCCACAAGAAGGAGAGGTGCATTCGCAATTTTGTAGGCCAGGAGACGCTGGTCGTTGTGACGGCTACGGTGGATGGCTCCAAGGGCGATGGCATGATTGTCAACATGCATGTATGTTGGGAACCGATGCGCAATTTTCGAGATGAGGAAAAAAAAAAAAAAAAAAAGGGACAGAAGCTTGACTAACTTGGCGGGCTTGTAGGTCCGTGATGCGTTGGGCAACGAGTACGGCCGGCCGAGGGATATCGTGGGCGAGTCGAGAGTTACGTTCCAGAGCCATGCGGATGCTGCTTTTGACGTCTGCTTCGAGAACTTGCTTTCGGGATGTACGTTTTATTTTTATTTTTATTTTTTCAATCTTTTTCTCCACTCGGGATTGATTGACGAGGGGGCGACACAATCAAGGGTGTATGGGTTCATTCGTTGGTTTCTGATTTGTCCTCAGCACGCCGACCGAACCCTCCCTCGCGCCACATCGAGCTCGACGTCGATATCGGCCCCGACGCCAAGGACTGGAACGCCATCCAGGCGACCGAGAAGCTCAAGCCCGTCGAGGCCGAATTGCGCCGTGTCGAGGAAATGACGGAGAATATTGTCCACGAGATGGAGTACCTCCGCCTCCGGGAACAGAAGCTGCGTGATACGAACGAGAGCACCAACAACCGTGTCAAGTGGTTTGGTGTCACGACGACGTGGATCCTGATCGGTCTCTGGGCATGGCAAATCATGTATCTGCGTGCGTACTTCCGCTCCAAGCATTTGATCTAAGGGCTCCCTCGTCGAGCAGAGATGTCAACTGCCTCGAATGCGAATACACGTCTTGTGACTTTGTTATCGTGTGGGGGGTAAACTACTACAGAGGAACTTGGCAGCTGGGTTCGAAAGGAGTTCAAAAAAAAAAAAAGTTTTAGAGGCCAGCCTGTAGCGAAAAGGTGGTCTGTTTTTCAAATTTTTTTTTTTTTTTTTTACTTTGCGCTGGGTTACCGTTATGGGGGTTTCTGAGCGTGGCGGCCCATTTGCTGGCTGCTGTTTTGCGGTCCATACGCTGCTGTCGCTTCATTTTCTCGCTGCTGGCGTTTGTGCATGATGACGATACGGGGTAATATAGAGATGGGGAATTGTGGTGCGTTCAATACGACTGCGTTTTCAGGGTGCAAGTGTGTTTTAATCAATATAGGATAACTAGGATATTGGACCCAAAAAACGTAACAGCCGGTGTTTGTTGGTCATCACTAACCTAACTACCAATCTGCCCTTTGCCAGGTTGTCTACAGGAGAAGCGGACTGAATACTGCGTCGTGTACCTGAACTCTCTTAACATAGTCCGCTTTTCCCGGCCTCTCCGTTTTCCTACTGGCTACCGTTTGACCCTTTTGCCAACTCTGGCCTACAGCCTATCTTACTACTTCAGCAATAGACACTTGCAGTCTTGCCCACTGTGATTAAGCCGACCATTCATGGCGGCTAGCGGGGCTTAGGGTCATCTCAGTCACATGTAATGTATATCCAGAGTTGTTGATGCAACCGATATGTACAGACGTGATTTTATTACAGGAAGATCTTAGAATAAGTCACTATTCAAAGACATAACTGGAGACTTCTATCTCAAAGCCTTCCGACAGATGTGTCGTCCACATGGCTGCGCCTCCCCATCCAGCACAAGCTTTCAGGACAACAACACAATACCCTTATACCGCGGACGCATCCATATTTTTACACGTCCGGGTCAGCTTGATTTGCAAGCTACTGACAAAATAGTTGGCCAGCCACATCCTCGAAAATGGGGGGTTGATGAGGCAACCAAAGGGTCCGCACCTAAATACACCGTAAGTCAGTCGGCACGATCCCTCCAGTGTCAGGCAAAACAAACGGCAGTACAAGATGTGAGGGTGTAATTTAAGAAAGACTGGTTGCACATACATCTTGTTTTCAAACATGAATTTGAACTGAGCTCGGGACCGCCTGACGAGTGAGTCCAACACGACCCGGTTGTATTCCTTCCACTCGTTCTGGAGGTTGGGAATGGTGACACCGGAGCCTGCGTTGGCATAGAAGGTGTCAAAATCACCCATGCGGTCATAAATAGCTTCATAGGTGCCACAGAACGCATCCCACACCTTTTTGGTATTGAGGTAATTGAAGATGAGACCTGCAGTGATGGCAAATAGGTTAGCTTCTCATGGGCACGATCGCAGCGCTGCCCACGTTGTTGGAAAAAAAAAAAAAAAAACAAAAAAAAACAAAAAAACTTCTCACCTATATCCTTGACGCTTTGAAGTTGTTCATCTTGGTTCATAGCCTGATACACAGTGGGGTCTGTAGGCCGGTTGCCCGAAAACATCTATGGCCTGTCAGTTTCAGGTATAACAGAAAAGGGGGGGGGGATGGTAATTGCAAAAAGGTAAGCGCTTGTTGGTGTATTTGTCTGGCAAAATGAGGCAAACAAGTTTGGACTCGTGAAATTGGTGAGCACAGAGCTTCAACAAAACAGAATTTATGATACTCACACTGCCCTTCTTCTCGTTGGGTCGAGCCAACATGATGGTAAGACGGTCAAGGTGACTCTCGTTGCCAAGCTCAGACAGCAGAACATGGAAGAATGACGCAGGATCATTAGGCTTCATGAACTTTTTCATCCTCCATGGATACTTCGTGTCATCCTCTGTCTTGATCCACTGATTAGTCCAGGCACATGGTACCTTAGGCTGAGGGTTCGCAGGCTTAGGATCCTGGTTATGGATCTGCCCTTTGTCGAGCCACCAAGTGAAAAAGTCACCGATGAGTTGGCCCTCGTAGACATGTTCAGCTGTATGACTTGCATTAGGAATCGTGCTCTCTGTCGCTAAGGTAATCAACGGGGATCACGATTCACTCACTCTGATAGTTGGCTCTCACTTGCCTAGTAACACCCGTTCCGTCTCTGATCCAAGTTTTGTCTGCTTGTTGGAGTGCTTGAACGCCCCAGTATGTGCAGATGTCAGATGAATTTCCCCAATATCGTGAGATAGAGTCCCATTTGCCTTTCTGGATGCCGTCCCAGGGAAAAGTACAATCTGCTGGAAAAGCCGGATATCTGTATGGAGAAAGAACGAACATCTTGTCACGGCAGACACTGACCTCTTTGGCCAGCATAGTAGCAACTGCGGGCTTGCGCTTCTCCAACGACTTGGGAGAAGACATCGTCTTCTCATTGTCAATTTTGGCACTCTCGCTGATTGTGGAGCCTTCAGAGGTATTTCGCTCTGCATGTCGGGCTGAAATGCCAGATCGTCCGACGGACGCCCGCCAGTCACCATCTCGTGCGTCACATGATGGACAACTCGGAATGTCATCAAACTTCCATTTGTAATCCATGCTGACGCAACCACAACACGCCGTCGGCCGATCTTGATCTTCAGATTCACAGCCAATACAATTGACACAAGGGTACTTCGAAGATGAGTCCCGGAACAGTCCCTGGCCATTGACGCCAACAAACTTAAATGGATCGACGCCTGTTTCGGGCATTATTCCCCATCCGGGCATTCGTGGCTCGTTTGCCCTTTTCCCTGGCACCATGAACTCGGAACCATCTTTGGAAGCGTCATCAGGCGACGACTGGGTCTTGCCTAGATCCAGTTCTGTCGGAAGATGATGTATGGAGCGCTTGTTGCCTGATTTGGCGTTTGGATAGCATACCTTACCATCCGAAGGCTCTTGCTGTAGAATCATTAGTCAAGTAACTATGGTTTACGCACGAGAATATTCAGGTAAGTCGCATCTTACTCGGTCATATACAAGATCCGCACGGAGTTTCCGGTCGTCCCATCCAATTGATCCCCTGGAGCGTTCAGATCAGCACCAAATAAATGGGAGTCATAGAACAAGGCCCTCCCAAGACCTACCCATTCTTGCTTTCCTGGAAGACGCTCGTTCTGTGAGACCGAGGTCAGTATAGCTGTGCAAAAAGACGGATCAAATACAGCCCAGACATACAAAATGTCGTAATCCGTGCAGGAAGTTTCTTCGCCTTTGCTAGGATACGATATGAAGATTACCATGTTGTTATAAGTCAATTGTAGCTGCTTTCTGGTCAGTGGACGAGGTTGAAATAAAGTAGGAAAGCGTGAACTCACCTGTGGCAAACCCAAGTTCCAGCGAAACATGTCCCCGTACAGAAAAAAGTCGATATTTAGTCCAAAAGTGATGTATGTGCTAATCGCAATCGAGCCACCTTTGCCACCAGAGCCGTAAATAATATTGTCTTTTCCCAGCTCAATCTTGTTCTTTTCGCGCTTATCGCCGTATATGTTGTTATGACCTTGATGTTCGTCTTTAGCCAAGGGAAAGTTAGCCTGGAATTCGCCGAAGTCGGAAACAACCCGAGCACTGAGACGACCATTAAACGGGGCTCCGCCAGCAAACGTGCTGCTGCTATCGTCGGAGCCATTCAATGTAACGAATTCGTATGATGTTCTGTAGTAGGGATCAAATGTGACCCATCCCTTGGAATGACCGGCGTTGACGGTATGACCCTCCACGCTGATTTTGTTGTTTCCCGCAACAGCGGGATTGCCTTTACCAGCTCGCCCAATATCGACGGTACCAATGCCTCCTATTCCATAGGTCACGTCAGTGTTGCCCCTCACTTTGAGGAACCCGTGGGATTGCTTGGCGTCGAACTTGTCACCATTCAAAGTGCCCTGTGTGGGAGGAATTCCAATGTTAATCGGCACATTCCTCGTTTTGGAGTTCAGTCAGTGTCAGTACTTACTATCAGAGAAAAGCCATAGTAGAAGGAGCCATCAATCTCGCCAGAGACATAGGCCCCAAACCCCTCATCATAATCAGAGCCGTCGATACGGCATTCTTCAGCAGTTTGCCAAAACAGTGGCGCACTAATGTCTTCGTGGATTTTATTCGCGTCACCTGGATCAAACTTGTATTTATCTTCCTCTCCATAGAGCTTCTCCCAATCGACGTTTGTTGGGGCGAAGAATCTGTCTTCCAGGGATTTGACTTGACGCGACTGAATACCGGGAGAATCAACTATTTGATTCCAGTACCCTCGAATATTGGAATAGTCCATTCGAATGCTTAAGTTATTGGAATCCCTTCTCGTGAGATTAAAATTGAAATCGAACTTGAAGTCTAAGACCTCAGAGGTGCGCCTCAACTTCAAGAATTCCTCCGGGATTGACTGATCTGCTCGCGTGTTAGACTCTCCTCATTGTCGTGCCATGCCTCCAAAATTGAACTGACCTTTGGAAATCGTGAGTGAGATTGCTCTGGCAAATTGGTTTTGTGCGCACTTTGAGGATAAGTCAGCATACGAAGCGGTGACGGCCTGCTCCAAGAGCTGCACTTGGCACTTACGTTGTCGGGCATCTCAACTATGGTGCCTTCAACTCCTCGTTCCATGATGCCAAAACATCCTTCTACATCGTCGCTGAAGCAGGCAACTCGAGCTGTTTGTGTCTCATGGGTGGGCTGCCGTATAACGTCTTTCGGGCAGTCGAGAAAAACGAATGGCTCCGGCTCATCAGCTCTCTTCCGGAGATTTGTGACAGTATGAGAATCTCCCGCAATAAGTAGAAAGCCAAAGGCGGATGATTGAGGATCCATGCCTCCCGAAGCACCAAATGTCACGACGCCATATTTCGGGCTGCCCCCAAGGGGAGGAAGAATTTCCTTGGGAAACAGGTATTTGAGATCGACGAGAGTGAAGTCCCTGTCGATACCGTCGAGGAAATTAGGGTCTGACACAGCTTTTAGCGAATCCAGGTTGCTGTCGTCTAGATCTATGGCCCAAATCATCAAGCCAGACAAGCCTAGTTGATTTGCATAGTTTATCTTTGACTTGATTGTATTAGAGTCATCGTAACTATCTCACGATTTAGCATGTTATTTATCAAATATGAACACGGTTTGCTTACGAAATCCAACTATTATTGCCATAGACCAGATATCGAGCAGCGGCGCCGCGATCCAGATAAGAAGTTGCGCCAGTGCTTTGCAAAATTTCCTTGATCTCTGTATGCTTGCGTGTGAGAAATACCAATCAGTACCTTTCGCTGTGTATTGGCTCACCTCTATAAGAGAGAATGCCCGGCGTGTCCGTGCATTTGCCGGCAGCTCCAGGGCCACTGAAGAGACAACCGGGTTTCCAGCATGAAGGATCCGTAAGCTGGAATGATCGCCCGTAAAATCCAATTCCCAGGACAATGGCTGAAGGATCGACCCCTACACGCCAGAACTTCAACGTTTATTAGCGATGGCTATTGATAAGAATCTGCACCCACTTACCAAGTCAAGCGCAAGGTCGATTTCAGTCAGGTTGGTGTGAGACAGAATGTGGTTGCCAATTGGATTATCGCTGTCCCAGATACCATGGAGATCGTACGACATGAGGTTAATCCAGTCAACGTGCTCAGACATGTTCTTGATATCAAAGTGGCGTAAGTACCAGTAGGAGGTCGGTGCCGTGAACGTCACAATGTAGTTGCGGCCTGACTCTTCGATAGCAACTTTTAGTTCTTTGAGAAGGGCAGTATAATTGACACCGTCCATATCCGAGCCACCCCGATCCTCAGCCCCAGGATACTCCCAATCTGAGGTGCAGGTTAGCGTCAAAAGAGACAAGAAAAGGCGAAAAAGGCCAGAATGCCTGTGGCATGCCTACCGAAGTCTAACTCGCGGGTCAGTCAATGTTTCATTGCATAGGCACCTTTACTCTTTGAGAACTTACCAACGCCGTCATATCCGTACTCCGATAGAAAACCGAGCAGGTTTCTGATGAAAGTGGCCCGGTTCGCCTGATTTGACACCATGGTAGGAAAGACAGCTTGCCAAGGACCTGGATCGTTGAAGGTCCAACCGCCTAAAGCAATTATCAATTTAATGCCGGGATTTCGAGACTTCACTTCACCAATATCTCTGTACACGTCAGAAGACAAGCCGTCCATATTAGTAATGCGGAAGTTCGAGTCAATGTAGCCAAAGGCCACATTCAAATGGGTGAGATAATTAACCGGTATCTCTCCAATTCCCATCCTGCCACATGCATGTTGCGAATTCCAAGCCTCCCAATAGCCAACAATACGCTTTTGAACGTTGGATGGTGAACCCGCTGGCTTCGGCTGGTCGCAATGAGACTGGCAGCCCTTGCCGCAGAATTCGGATGTTGTACCACAGAATCCATACTGAGAGCAGCACACATTTAGCGGACAGCCAGCGCCAGGGCTCTTGGCATATTCTCCGCATTCTGCTTTGGCGTTGCAGTTTGACTGACAGCCATCACCACAGTAGGTAGGACCGTAGCCGCACCATCCGCTTTTACCACAACAGGCCCCATTAGAGCAAGGTCTTCCGGGGCCACAGGAAAAATCACCGGCTGCGGTTTGCGTGGCTTTTGCGGCAAGACCACGAGCACTTACGGCTGAAGAGCCAGCAGGAGCAGCCTTGACGTTGGCGCACGAGCCGTCGGCGATCAGGGCTATGCTCAAGGAGAGAGCAAATGTTAAAAAACGCAAACTGATGCGGGAAAGGAACCTGGGCGGCGGCTTTACAAACGCCGCCATATTGAAGCACTAATTATGGGCTAAGATAGTGAACGTCCTGGATCTCGTGATGGATGAAAGGAAAGACACTGGAGACCATGGAAGCTCAAAAGAACTATTTGATAAGTCAAATTGAACCTACAATGGCCACCGCAGAGACTACCGAGGCACAGTATCATCTTGACCGGGCAAGACATCCGCCAATGACTCCAAGACAGATAAAAGGCATCTGTGCTACACGATATTGGTAGCGTTGATGTCAGCCAGATGGACATTCGGGCACTTCTGGCCAAGAAACCAACGTTTGCCCGAAGTAGCCCCCAGGTAAGCTGCAGGGTGTAGAGTCACGAGGAGATGATCCTACGACGGAGACAACGAATATCCTGTTGGCTCTGGATCCAGCTGACACATTAGTTAGAAAGAAAACAAAACTCGTTGCCCTAGTCAGGTGGTTGCGTCCCTGCATTAGTGCGAGAAGGATCGTCAGCAGGGTGGCGTTTTTGAGCGGCACAGCTAAGGGAATCGGGACCGAAGCGCTTATGATCGGGACCGAAGCGCCTATAGTGGGACCGATCCGCTTATAGTGGGACCGATCCGCTTAGGGAATCTAGCCTATCTATCTATCTCTGGATAATCAAATCAAAGGAGGTTAATATCTCTTACTTTATAAAAATATCCAAGACTTCTAAAAGAAACAGATTTTAAATATTTACTTTGGAACAATCAGCAGCGGGTACTTTAATTGGACAGCCCAAAAAGTCTCGCTCCTACAGATAGCTTCAGTTAATCAATATCATGAACCCCCTTTGTACGCACTTGTGCATACCCTGTTCCCTTGGTCCTCCCAATATTTACAAACGACAGCAGAATTACAGAAGAGAAGACAAGACTTTTTCTTGAAATTGGAGAAAACAAGAAGTCCATATTCCGTACCTAATCGTCACTGTTGCCTTGTGCCTCTTGACATAAAGCAGCAGTAGTGGAACCGACCTATACAGTAGGGACAACTTACTATATAATCAGCGGCTTCAATTATAAAGTCCCTTCCTTATACGTACAGCCCCGCAGACACACCTGAGAAGGTTAAGCTCTAGTTAATATAACAGCGTGCCTATTGATTCCACCCAACTCCGCGTGTGCGACATCTTACAACCCGGGCTTGGCAGATGGATCCTACTCGCAGCCGCGATCCAGTAAGCGGGAAAAGTCGCCATGTGTACTGGACATTCAGTGCCGTCGAGCGATGGGCGGCTCGGGCCGGGAAACTGCTTTTAGAGACGTCGCTGAGTTCATGTTCTGCTCTCTTCTCTCAACAGAACTTTGCCCATCGAGGATCGCGCCGCAAGACGACCACAAACACCATGAGAAGCAATCTGCTGGCCTGCTTCGCCTACATCGCTGGAGCTCAAGCGGCTTTTCTACAGAACTCCCCTCCCGCTGCTTCCAAGGTAGCCGTGACCTGTACGCAATATGCCATAAAAGGGGGCGATACATGTATGAGGATCGGGCGGGAGATGAACACTACGTATGCCCAGCTTCTCTCGTGGAATCCGAGCCTAGATCCAGTTTGCTCGTAAGTATTCAAAGGAAGAATGAGGGCCGTGAGGAGTAGTTCTTTCGCTAAGCATATGGTATCCTAGAAACCTGAACAACCAGACCGGGGGCAAGATCTGTATCAGCAATCCGCTGGGAAACTATGGGATTCCCATCAACTCCCGCGGACCACCAACTATCGTCACGACTGTTGCGTAAGTGACCATGTTAAAATTTTTTTTTTAAAAAAAAAAAACTAGCCTATGAGGAGAATACCCAGATCTAGGCTAACTCGTCTCCAGACCGATCCCATCGCCGACAGCAGACAAGACGAACTCCTACTGTGGACAGTACTATCTCGTGGCACGAGGTGATGACTGCTCAACTGTCACGAACAAGTACAGGATCGCCCTGAAAGACTTGTGAGTGTCTTGCGGCGATTCGTTCTAAAAGCCAATCCTTCTCTAATACCGCATGATAGCCTGTTCCTCAATCCGCAAGTGTTCTCAAACTGCACCAATCTCCTGGCAGACGTCTACTACTGCGTTGAGCCAGTTGGATATGTGAGCACATACCCTGGGTATGGCGGCTCGACCACGAGGGATCCCATCAAGCCAGTTGCCGCTACCCCACTGCCAGACATAGGACCAATTTTCAAAAATATCTCCAGTGATGCTCACGTCATTCCAATCGCGAACGGGACCCGAGTGGACTGTTTTATGTAAAGAATCCTAGCCACAGACTGACCTCCCCCATGCTTGCTGACCTATCAATACATATATACATATATATATATATATGTGTGTGTGTGTGTGTGTGTGTGTGTGTGTGTGATGCACATTTTCTGACGTCGTATCATACACAGGTACACATACTTGTCCAACATAACAGACAACGAAGCTGCCGACTGCTGGAGCTTGGCCATGGTGGCCGGGGCGACGTCCGAGGTGAGTTTCCTCTCTCGCTTGGGAGGTTTAGAGCCATTGGTTGCGGCGCTACGTTGCATGGTACATGAACATGAACATCAACAGCTAACTAGGCGGTAGGAGTTCATTCTTTGGAACCCATCTCTGTCGAAAGACAAAGAGGGTGGCGTTGCGGCCAATGCTGGCGCGACGGCCACCGCGGCCGATCCGTACATCTACCCTTGTACTCTCTCAGCAAACACATCTTACTGCATCATGTTGGCGTCTCCCACTCCAGGTATGATCCCCGGGATTTGTCCGTGAGAAGGCTAGCGGGAATAGATAATGGGCTGACAGCGGGATCGTTGTAAGCGCCTGATACAATCACTCCCCCGTCCCCGCGAGCGGCAGGAGAGATTGGAAACTGCACTGCCTGGCACCAGGTGCAAGCATATGACACTTGTGCGGGCATCATCAGCGTGAGGCACCTGGATATTGACACATTCCACGGCATGAACCCGTCCGTCAAGCCTGATTGCTCGGGTCTCGCCGTAAGTACGTACTACTGCGTGTCAATGTGGTCGAAAGGCGGTCCTCCGCCAGGCGCCCTCGAGCAGGAAGACGATATCGACATGACAACGAGCAGCAGCAGCTCCTCTCCCACCGGCACACAAGTGTCCACACCATCACCGATCCAGACCGGCATGGTTTCAAATTGCAACAGGTTCTACAAGGTCATCAAGGACGACTCCTGCTACAACATTGCTCAAGCCAAGGGTGTCGATATCAAGGATTTCTATTCCTGGAACCCGGCCGTCAAGGGAGACTGCTCAGGGCTTCAGCCAGACTACTACGTCTGCATCGGAATCAAGTCAGGAGGCACGGCCCCTAGTAAAACCTCCCGGGCAGGCAGCGGTCCGACTCCGACCCCAACACAGACAGGCATGGTAGACAAATGCAAGACTTTCTACAAGGTCAAACCAGGCGACGGGTGCTACGACATTGCCAATAGCTACAAAATCGCATTACAAGACTTCTATAAATGGAATCCAGCTGTCAAGAATGACTGTACCGGCCTGCAGGCGAACGTGTACGTCTGCGTTGGGTTATAACATGATTTGAGTACGGATTCGCGATGGTGTACAGCACGCCGTTCTGCGTGATGGAGGGCGAGGGTTGAAAAGAGACAAAGACATACTTGGACATCCCATCTATCCTATCTGTAAAGCAGTAGTAAAAAAAAAAAAAAAAAAAAAGGCAACCACTTTTCGAAGTACATGGTAATGGATGTGAAGAATATATACAGTATTGCCCAGTACCGCATTTCCCTACGTACAACGTTCATTTTGTCACACATCGTTCCCGTTTAGTGTATATGTCCGCTCATATGAAGGATTCAGCCGGTCTCGTTCCACCGCGCCACGACCCTCGACTGCATTGTTCGAACAACCCTCATCACCAAATGGGTTCAGGCCATCCCAGTACAAGAATGAGTCGACAGCCTTATCGACCAATACGAAACGTCCTGGTATCTGGCGGTACTCTCGCTGGTGCGCAATGGCCACCTTGGGTCTCTGCGCGACAGGCCATTTACCCCAAGGCAGCGCGTCGCGCATCTCGCGTAGTAAATCCTTGTAACAGTCCTCGCCGTGTAGAAAGGCAAGGTAACTGAGCTCCAGGGAGCGAAGAGAATCCGGCAGAGCCTGCAGCAGGGAGACGAGATCCGACTGCTTGACCAGGAATCGCGACAGACCAAAATGTCGCAAGCGCGGCCATTTATCCACTGGAAATATCGTTCGCAGAGGGAGAAGAAGTGCGTCATCGAAATCCTCGGGATCGGCTATTTGCATAGGGAAGCCCAAGGCGTCAATATCCATGGTACTAGATAAGGCGATGTGTTCCAGGTCCGCTGCCTCGGCCAGAGCCTCTCGCAAGTAGCCGCTACGATACGATATCCAGTCCTCGTGCTCAAGAAAGCCGGTAAAGAGGACGAGGCCAAGGCGGCGAAATCCTGGCTTCTTCAGTAGTGTCGCAAAGTCGTCGTACTCCTGGCATGGCTGATCGAAGATGTGGCAGTTGATGCCACTGACCATATGGTGCACATTGACTATAAGCTCAGATACTTGGTTCTTGGTCTCGGCTAAGGTTCTCATGATGACTCTGAACCCGCGCCACTTGTCCCTGTAGTCTTCGATGTCACATTCGGGCCCGTAAAGTCTCTGATGCTCGTTGCCCTGCCAGGGATAGGCTTCGACGGGACCGCGGGGATGCTCGAGTTGAGGCCATCCACGGGGCAAAGGGTAACCGAAGCCATCTGGAAATGCTCGGATCATGGGAGTCTCATAGACTGGATTCCGAAGGACCCCATGCGCTGCTGGAGTCAAGGTGATTCGCTCCAGAAATGGAAAGCGCTGCAGGCCATACTTGAGCGCTTCTACATCTGATTTGGACTCTAGCACCGTCTTCTGGTCCTGAAGAAGCTCCTTGTAGTAGTTCCAGGAGCGCTCGAGGCTGAGGACGTCATCTGGTATCTTGTTGTTACTAGTAGGAAAGACATTGAAGCAGCGCTCCAGACTCTCTTGTCGGCCTTCGCTGAACCAACGTGGACAGGCCGCCCCTGGCAATACATCGTCGTCAGACCTTTGCCCGTTAAAGCGAGTGCGATCTCTTGGCATCTCGACGTCGTCCATGAGCCTCGCGTCATCCCAGACAATCTCGGTTACCCCGAGGCGAAACACGTCATGATCAGCAATGGCTCGAAAGACCTGAATGTTGAGGGAGTTGGCAGAAAGGAAGACGCGGCTCAGACGCAGAGGAACATGTTTATTCAGACCAGTGCAAGTGACACGCAGGTTTTTAATGTCACGATTCGACAAGTATGCCAGTACCGCGTGAAGGAGCTCTTTGGGAAGCCTGGCCAACATGCAAGAGGCTGCTGCCATTGCTTGCAGCCGGGCGCTTCGTTGTAGTCGGGCTTGGCGAGAAGAAATCAGATATTCTCTTGTCCCGTGCGCGTTTCCCATGAGCTATAATGACATGTATGTAAGCAGCACCGTGTCTGATGGGAGGGAGACACCAGACCAGACCAGACGTCACACACACACACACCACACACCACACACCACAGGCCACACACCACAGGGCTGCGACGTCTGGGACGTCATGGAATCTTTGTACAGCACGTCATTCTCGCAGTCAATCTCATAGCCACCGGTATGCATACAATGCAAACAGATAGAGATGAGGGAAATTGCTTCATCTCACGCACAGTGCGGAATGGAATGCAGTAGATATTGCCGTAATAGAGAAGGATGGCTGGTTATAAATATAAGATGACGCAAAAGAAATATAGACTTGGACTACCACTTGTACATATGGATGCAACTATGGTGCCTTCAACCACTTCTCGAATCAATCATCACAAACAGATGTCTATTCCGCAATTGGATCGCCACTCGTCCGCTCGACTCTGGTATGAAGCACTGTGTCTGCAGACCCCACTCCCCTCTCGCCTCGGTAACCCATGCATAGTTAGGTATTCCGTCCAACTTCACTTCCCATCTCCAAGCGCATCACCGCCAACCCAAACACCAACACACTCACCCAGCAAGCACCACCATCATGGCCTTCGCCCTCCGCCCAGCAACCGCAACCCAGCGTCTCCTCCGCCCTCTCACCACCCGCCCCTTCAGCTCTGCCCCCAGCGACCTCGCCGTCGGCGAGTTCCAAGGCATCAAGTTCCGCGTCTCGCCGCTCCACCGCACCGGCGAAAACGACGACACCAAGCGCGCAAGACTCCTATGTTTGCATTCCCCCCCCCCACGCCCCCCTTTCCCCGAAGCTCGTTCCTCCCGGCATGAAAAAAAAAAAAAAAAAAAAAAAAAAAATGCTGACGATGCAGAAGACCAATCTCGAAAACGGGGCACCCTCGAAAGCGATCTCCTCCTGTCGACCTTTGCGAAAGCACATCTGCACGCCATGTCATCGGATCTCCTGGCGCAGTACGACCTCTTCCTTGACGAGAACGACTGGGACATATACTACTGGGCTACGCAGGCTTCTGAGCCAGTGACCTCTGCTGTTGCGCAGGGCGATGCCTTGGTGAGGACGGAGCCTCCGGGGGACGAGTGGGCGCAGACGGTGGGCAACTTCAAGCCTGCTTATCGACCTGTGCCGGAGAGATGGAGGGGCAGTCGGATTCTAGAGATGCTAAGGGGCCATGTTAGGAGGAAGAGCGCGGAGGGGGATGGGGAGGGCATGGGGTTTATGCCTGCGCTCGAGAATCGGTGATGTCCTTTCTTTGCCTTAGGGGACTGTTTGTTGGAGTTTTGTACGATTATGGCTGTTCATGCCGCTTGGCGGATGTACCGGGTATGTACTTTGTTTCCATATGGTTGATAATCGAAGGACCATCACAACGCTGATCTTGTTCAAATTAAGATGGATCGCAGTTGTAATTGTTGACGATAAATCAGAGGCGGATGATGCAAACTGTTCAAGGGATTACCAGTAGGGGCATCATGCTAGATGTTCAACTTTTGCCGAGATACATCATAGCTCAACATATCAATAAATGAAACATCTTGGCACAGGGCCACCGAAGCACGGATGCGCCCGATCCAAACCACAATAGCCCGGCACCCCAAAGCAAACCAAGCTGCTTCATCACATCATACTACAGAAACACAGAAGCTCATCACGCCAAGCAAGCAGACCGAATACACCGTGCAAAACCAGGTCGATAATCCCACACGCCACGCTAAGGTATCCTCAAATCAACCCAAATAACTCATCACTCATGACCGTAATAAAAAAGAAAGAAAAGAAAAGAAAAGAAAAGAAAAGCTACTCCTTCTCAGGCGCCCCGCCAGGCAAGATCCCACTCAGCCCCCTCAGAATCTCCATGACAGGCAAATCCCTCGTCCCAACGCCCTCTCGTTCCCTCCTCTCCCGCTCCTTCAGCCTTTGCGCCGCAACAGCCAGCACCGCGTCCGCCTGCTTCCCCGCCATCATGACCCTTTGCTCCAACTTATGCACATTATCCGCCAACTGGTCGATTTGGAACTCCAGCCCAAGCTGAATGGCTTTTATCCGCTCCTGGGTTCTGGATCGTATGGTTTCAAAAGGGACGAGACCATCTAGGTACGTTTTGATCTTGACTTCTTCGGGCTCAAGGAGGGAGATGTCGGGGAGTTGGATTTGCTGCGAGGAGTCGTAGATGGGGGGAAGCTCGGGTTGCGGGGTGCAGATTGCTTGCCATGCCTGTTTTTCTTGTTGTAACCTGGGAACCGATTAGATACGTCCGGTGAAAGCATGAAACGGGAGTGAATAAATACCGTTGGATTTTGGCTTCTAGTGAGGCTAGCTTATCGTCGAGTTCTATGTTGCGGGGGTTGGGTTGGAGAATGGCTGTGCTGGAGGGGCCATCGTCGTCGCGATTGAACCAGTTCGAAAAGTCAGATCGTGTGGCAAAGTCTTTGAGAATTTGGTCCTGTATGGCTCGGGCTGTTTTGCACTGGTTAATTATTTTTCTTGTTCTTTAATTCCAGATGTGAGGGGCGTCCGCTTAATGAACCTACCACCTAGTATGGCTTCCGAATTGGCCGTCCCGTGAGGCGGCTTTTGAGGCAACGCTCGCTCGCCGCACCACATCAGCAACTGCTTCATCCTCCTAGGCTCCGGCAAGTCCGCGGCAATATGCTTATAGAACTCCTTAGGATCGACATCGCGATGCGGGATTGCCGTCTGCCCATTGTCTATCAATGAGCTGGCCCTTCGACCTCGCGATCCCAAACTACTCCGTCGATTTGATTTCCCACCCTTTTTCCGCATCTCCTTGTTTCGATTAATAATCGGGGTGTCGTTCATTGGTAGCGCGATCTTGGATGGTCCCGTTGGTCTCTGCGGTGTCGGTGACGGCTCCCACCGTCTCACTGGCTTTGAAGCCTTGCTTTTGGTATCTCCTGCTTCCATCCTCAATGCGCCATTCGTTTGCGACGCTTCGTCGTCTCCCTTGTCTTCCAATGTCATTGCCCGTGTGCTACTTCTAGTCGATCTTCTCCCCGTCTGTGGCGCCGCCTCCTCGTTTGGAATCGCATCGCTTCCTTTAAGTCGCGCTGACTTTCTCTGTCCTGTTCTTGATGATGACAATGATGGGCCAGTAGGTGTGTCCGCAACGAGACTGGTTCCCGTCTCGATATTCTCTGGAAAAACTGCTCTCGATGAAGGTGATGTTATTTTTGTGGTCGTAGATTCTCGTCTTCTGCTCCTCGAATTCTCTCCCGCTGGCGCTGGCGCTGGCGCTGGCTCGGGTTCTGGCTCCTCTATCCTTGGTAGCTTGGATTTTCGAACAAATTGGAAATCATCGTCGCGCTCAAAGTCGGTTGCGGCTGTTGCAAACCAAGTCAGTTCATCCCAGCCGCTGTCATGGCCTTTTGTCTCTCGAATGAAATCGTTCTGTAATAAACCTACCGGCCAGACGGCGCTTGCTTTTTCGGCGCTCTTGTTGGGTGCTCATGCTAACAAGTTCTAGCGCCTGTTGAGTCGCCACGAGAGTCGTCATGGATGGCTAAATAATCGAATTCATGGACTCGTATGCAATTGAAAACGAAATTTGCCCTTAAATATACAAGGTCGGCGGCCAGTGGTGAAACTGGCAGGCGAGCGAGTAATGGTGGTGAACCACTTCGCTGGGGTTAGGGTCGTGGTCGCGCAAGCGTTATGCCGTCTCAAGTCAGATTCTCGCGTCAACTGTGTCGCGTCGGGCTAACAGTCGGCGCACGCGGTAAACAGATTGGTCCGTATTTACGCTACGGTCATCCAGTCGAGGCTTCGACTGCGCGATGAATATATGGCTCGTCTTGGACCGCGCCAGCCGTAGAAATGACGATGCTTTTGTGATGTAGACCTGCCGACGATGCCTCGTCTTGTTTACCTTGGAGAAACGAGGATGCGGCTGGAATAGACTAAGCCGTTTTGGGTCAGCACAACCCCCACCTCGCAGAGTACTGCCCAGTCTACTGATTTGTTAATGTTAAGCCCAACTCCATCACCATCAGGAACCCCACAATGGACACATCTGGATCCGGTAACTGTAGTTTCTCCCCGTCGAAGTTTCAAGTACGAAACGGTTGATGCATTTTGAGTCCGAGATAGTTTCAATGTTCCTACAATACTCAACTACGCGGCAAGGCATTTTCGCTCGTAATATACCTTCAATAAACAACAATCAGCAGCTATTCCTGCGCTGACCGGATGCCCCTGAGCTTCCCACCAACTCAAGCTTGGCCTCTGAGCTTCATCGCTGCTGATCCTCCCTCCCACTGATCAATTTATTTATTGCCGCCAGGCATCACTCCCATCACATGGAAATAACAAATACCAAAGGCTCTCTGCCGCCAGATTACTCCTGAGTAGCTCCATGTTGCAAATTGCTACTGCAAAAATACTGAACAAAGCCTATTAACACCAATACCAAAGCATTTTTAACGAGACCATGTCTGCATCCACAACGCCGCAAGCAAAGAGAATTCACCCCTTCAAACACCTTTTGATGTGCGTGTGCTGTGTGAAAATGTACATTTATGAGTATGCATGCAACACGCCGAAGACGTAAGCCACTCCCTGTCACACGAGGCGATAGCGGCTGCATCGGGCGTGAGCAATAAAGTCCTCCTTCAGGGGCTTCTGCTCGGTAGAGCCACAGCCTGGTTCACTACAATCCTGTACACCAATATCCCAGATAGATCGTCCAGTTCGTCATAGATTGTTGTACAGGGCAAAATATGGTCGACGAGTAGAAAACTTCGTCTGCCTCAAAGTCAACGCTACTAGTTGTGCTTTGCGTAGGCTGAACGTGGTGAAATAATGACTAAAAAGTGCAATAAACCTAGGTCAACTTGCTGACCACTTCCCCTCCCCAGGTCTCGTAAGAAGTGAAATCATCATGTCCGTAAAAATTAAGGATGCACATGAGGATGTGCCGATTCCTCGTGGCCCCGGGGATTCGTGGGTGCTTCACCAGGTACTCGCTGCTGATACTATGAGAAACGGCGCTGGACTCCTTGTCCAGCCATAACCTGTTGACTGGACATTGGCCCAGCCATTCCATATGGGTTCATCTGGGCGTTGTATGGCTCGACGACCTGCGACATAAAAGCTCCGTGAAGACCTTGTTGTTGAGTAACGGGGCAGTCTTTGTGAGCCAATAACAAGGTCTTCAAGTTAACAACCTCCTCTCTCAGCTGCGTTATTTGCGCTGTAAGAGCATCATTCTCGCTGCTGTACATTTCAACCTTATTCTGCAGGTTGGCAAGCCACTGCTTTTTTCGTTGTCTGCATTTAAGAGCAGCAACACTGATATGCCTGTGTCAGCATATGGTATTCAAATTCAAGCATTATGCAAAATGAACTCACCGATTTCTTTCGAGAAAATTCTTGCGTTTCTCTTCGTCCGTCATCTTTGTTTTAGCATGTCCATCCTCACCAATGCCATCGTCATCTTCCTCGTCGGAATCTTCGTGTACGCTCCCGTTCCCAGCACCAGTATTGGCCTTTGTCTTTTTGCTAGGCGGTGCCTTAGCAGGTGGGTCATCTGCTTTCCTTCGTCCATTTGACGCAGCTGCGCCCTTCTTACCCTTCGTCTTCGGAGCAGGTTTCGCTTGCTCACTCTCTTCAGATCCGTTAGTCCCCTCGCTCACACCTCTGGATACATCTTTACTGCTTGGCTTTGGGGGGGAGGTGATTGAATTCTGAGCTGGAGCCGGGTGCGCGTGACTGGGCGCATTGGAGGTGCTGAATTGGTTTGATGTTTGAGTGCCGTTTCTTGTCTGCGCACCTTGAGCCAGCATAAATAATCCGTTGGCGGCGTCGTTATCGTGCGGGTCGAAAGGCCCGGCAGCCTGCTTCGGCTCTGATTTGACGATAGATGTGCCGTTGGGCATGTCAGAAGGTCGTGACTGTGCCGTCGGCGCTTGGTGTTGTGATGGTGGTGCTGGTGCTGATGGTGATGCTGGTTGTTGCTGCGACGGTTGTTGATTTTGTTGTTGCTGTAGTCCAGATGAACTCTGATCGCGTTTAGCGGCGGCTGCGCTTATGGCGGTGCGATGGAAATCGAGGGTGCTAGGAGTTCCGCCACCACTGGCGAGTTGTGCGAAAAGGGCCTGAGAATTCGGGCTAGGGGCAGGAAACATAGACCCGCTGCCGCCAGGTGTGAGACCAGATCGCAGCGATGACTCGTTCGGGGTCGGAAAGCCTCCTCGAAGATGGTGCGTATCGCTGAAATAGTCGTTGGCTGGACCTGATAACATGGCAGGACTCAAGGGACCGGTACGCAAAGAGCCGCCTCCCCAGTTGAACGGTGTCGAATTACCGCCGGGAAGAAGCGATGATGGCGACGTTAATGCTGCAACAGAAGGCAATTTTGTGCCTCCTGGCGTCTCGGGGCCGCCCCCGCCCCCGAAAGACTGTTCGAAGGGATTGGGCTCCAGACTGAGAGATCCCCCGACTTGGCCCGTAAAGAAGTCGGGTGTATTGTTTGCCTGCGGTTGTTGACTTGGTCGAGGCGGAGGCGCGAGCGGTTTCGTCGGTCCAACATTAGACGCACCTCCGGGCTTCACGGCGGAGTCGACCTTGGAGTCAGAGACTAGATCTGTATAGAACGAACGAGTAAATACGTGTAAGTGAAGGTGAGTGGCTAACGCCCGAGCCAGATCATAGGTAGGGTAGTCAATGTGAAATGACGACAAGTGGAGAAGAGCAGAAAGTCAAGGTACGGTGCAACGGGAAGGGCGAGGACCAGAAACGGAAAAACAACGATGCGAGATTGGAAAGGGGAATGGGATGTGAGGATCGAGAGAGAAGCTCAATGTGGCTCACCTTGACGCGAAGTCTTGTTGTTGGACTGTTTGGGGGACTTCGACTCGATTGTAGGAGAAGTCCCCATGATGATACAATGCTGCGTGTGATGATGTAGTAGATTTAGTAGAATAGTTTGGGGGGGGGGGGGGGTGGCAGAATTGAGGATTGGTGAGGCACTAGGGTGGGGTAGATGGTGGAAGGCAAACTCAAGCAGATGGAAGAAAGCAGAACAGAGGGATTGGTGAGGTCAGGGACGTCTACAAGATGTCAGAGGCGTTTATGTCGGAGAGGCTAAGTACCGTGGTCGGAGGCCAGCGTTACCAATCCAAGAGGCGTTTGGTTTGTCTAGGCTAGGTGAAGATGTGCAAGCGCAGCATACAGACCGGCCCACGCTGCGGTCGAGGGGAGAGAAAAAAAAGGCAAAAGCGTCTATCGACAGAGGCGACCGAGTCTTGCCCAAACCGAGACGGCAGTAAAAAGAAGCGGCCTCGACTGAGCTCTAGCTTTCGATTGCAGCGATTGCAGCCAAATGCGGACGGGCGCGCGCAGCTCAATGTGGGATTGCGTCGAGCAGACGAGGTTCGTGAAGGGGCTCAGGCGTGAGTTTTCAGGGAAAGACGTCAGAGATGACGTTGTGAGGAAGCAGCAGAAAAGAAGGCGCAGGAAAGAAGACAGAAAAGAAAAGCGAATGGCGGCGCCGGAGGGGGGTCCAAAGACCAAACTTGGGACGGGCGCTCTTTGCTCTCCGTGCTGTGACCAGGGGGGCGGGTCCAAGATCATGGAACTAGGCCGGGGGCAATGGACGTGACGGGGTAGGAGCAACGGCCGTGGCTGGCTGGCTGGCTGGTTGCCAAACTTACACGCGATGGTGTGCTCGCACTGTGTGGAAGCTCGAGAAAACTCGGATGAGAACGTACTGACATCTATGAGTCTGTAGATCAACGACATCCATAATCTATCCATCCAATAATTGACCCATCCATCGTCTGACATAACCGTCCTGCCCGGGTAAAGATAACGGTAGCAGATACGGATTTGAATCTGGATCTGGATCTGAAATCTGGACGCCAAACTTTTTTTTTTTTTTTCAAGATGTCGCTTTTAAACGCGCGAATGCATAAGGTTTTCACATGAATTGAAGTACATCTGAGTCCCACCAGGTTTGATTGGTCAAGCACCTTGTTCGTGACCTGGTTGCTGGATGAGGTTAGTTGGCTAGTTATTTAATTGCAGCTGGCGGAGGTTAGCTTTAATCTTTTAGGATGCAGCCATTTGGTTGGTCGCCGTCCACAGACTGATCAAGGTCGAGAGCTCGGCACATCTCTGATATCCACAGCGCCATTATGGAGCAAGAAGAGGATTGGCAGCAGGACACCAGTATCTCGGCTGGCGATGAATGATTAATGAAGCCATAATTATCGCTCACCTTGATAACCTGCCAAGGAGACTTCAAATGGGCAAGAATGGGTTGTAGTGCCTTCAATGCTCACACGACCTAGTGCCCAAGGCAACGAGCGGCCAATAAGTCGCCTCATGAAGGATACAAAGACCCGAGCCAAGACAAGATCAGCATGCCTGTCCAATACGTCCAAGACGGTGTTTATTAAATCTCGCGACTCGGCGCACTGTTTAGTTGCTTTGTGCGGATGCAATATTTAATTGGTCAGCCAGTCATCTGCGTTCCACTCGAGGGGAGCAGGGGAGATGGTGATGGTGTTGGAAGTTACCGTGTACAGACCCGACTTTTTAGTTAAGAACTGGTTGTGTCCGACTGAGCTGTAAGGTCTTGATTAGGCTGGTGGCATGTTGGTGTCGAAGAAGCAAGTTCGTCACGAGCTTCACCTCTTTTCAGAACAAGCTAAGTGTATTGCGCTAGGATAAACAACTCTCCAATCGTTAACATGGCGTGGCTGCGTTGTGTGCGAGGTAGCGACTTGTGCATGGCCGGATTGTTGGACAAGGTACCTATATCGCAGCTTACCTACGGAGTATTAGGTAGGTACCTAGGTAGTTATAGAAATTTTAAAAGTACCTATATTGATAGGCACTGTCCTGATTGGCCGTATTTCCTGCAAGCGACTACCTTGCTCCTTTACCGCTCGAAGGAATGGAGGATGCTGGCACACGCGTTTCGTTCAGTAACTAATTAAGATACGGACAAAAAACTCGCCCCAAGGCACAAGCAACTTGGTATTTCACCAATTGACCATGGTGGCCAAGGGCTGGCCTGGCCCTCTTTCACCAGCCGCTTGAAGTCGGCGGCAAGTCTCCGTGCCATCACGCGCCTAGAGACCATGATGAGATCACATACCAACAACTATCGTGTTCGAATAATTTGAGGGCACATCATCTCCAGTGAGCTCCCGGCTTCCAGCTTCCAAACATGAATTATCCAAATTCCTCAACTTCCTACAGTGAGCATGAGAGTCTGGGCTAGCAGAGCAAAATATTCCTTGGAGTGGCAACTTAATCCAGCCTCCAACTAAATCTGATTTGCCGCTATATTTCATGCTTGGTCGGACGTAGTCTTGCGAATGACCACTGCTCGCCCCCCTCCCCCCATTTGGCGGGTTCCATCCAGACACCGTCTGGGCACCATCACCATGTAGAGACGCAAGGACGCTGCTGCCCTTTTGGTGGTGACGAGTCGGGGATCAGCTCCCGTGGACACGACGAGATATGTTCCTCGTCCCGCTCTCCCATTTTCCATGCCCCATGGCTGCATTGCTCTGCATACAACAAAACGGACGAGTTACAACATCTCCATTTGCCGCGTCCTTTTACTGCCATTGACAATGTAATTGTTCCCCGCGACGCGAGCCAAGATGAAAAGCACAGTGCATTCAATTTCAATCAGGCTCCACTCTACACACCGTCAAGCTGCCTGACAGGGAACAAGGGGGCTTGCTGACTTTTGTCGCGCTAGTGCATGACGTCAGCTCCATGTCCTCGATTTTCATAGCCGAGAGTTTAAAGCCATGCTCAACACATGCAGGTCCGGCAACCATTTCTCTACGCCCGGAGAATATGAGGGAAGCAAAGTTCTGCCAGCCCGGAAATCCTGCCAGGAAAATTGGCTTGGTGATGCGTGTGCAGACACGACAGTCTTGATAAGTCGCTTCGGACCGTGTTGTTGCGCTAGGCTAGCTGGGTTATGCTGTGAAACTTGGTAGACGACATTGTTACGTCACTCACATCCGCACTGGTGTGGTGGAAGCTCCCAGCCGTGCGCCTCTTTTCCTTCTTGCATTTTTTTGCGCCCGTTTTCGGGGGAACACCATCAAAATACCCTAACGAACAGGAATTCTCCTTGTTCAAATCCGTCTTATGCCCAAAAGTCCATGGGTTCACCAGCATGTTTTGTTAGGGCGATCGGTACTTTATCGTTAGCCGCCTGACTAGACACAGCAACTTCCTGAAATAACACCGAAAAACTTTTTTTTTTTTTTTTTCCTTCTCCCCTCGTAAGACATCATTGAACTCCACAATGGCTAACTACACGCATTTGAATGAACATCTAATCATGCAGTAATGATTTTTCGAACATGCAGCAGTACATATTTCACCACATAATTTACTCGAGAAGATACCGTGTTACGGAGTAGAGTGTGCACCAAACGTTAAGCTACTCTTACCTATCCCTCCAGCTGTACCTTGAGGAAGCTCTTCATTCAAGGCCCCGAACAAGATCAATTACATGCGCAGGCAGCAAAACAATTTTGTATATGCTCAGCACTTCCTCTAACACACGGGACCTGTGTCAACTAGAGCTCTCAGTCCAAAATGCTCGCGACTAATTCACTCAAGACGTAGCTCCTACCGCATGTAGGTATTCAAAAGAATTGCCCAGCAAACTTGTGCCATTAACTCAATCCATTGTGACATTGTCATTGCAGCGCAGTTCGAAAATCTAATAAGATATAAAATAATATGGGCTACCGATAACTCTTGGCAACGTTCTTCGCGAATCATCCACGTGTGTTGGCGATGTGAGCAAGAAGCCTAGGTATCGATCCACGACGAAGCTTGGCTTCAGGGAAACTGACTTCTCCTCGGACCTTATGTTGCTGCCAAAGTCGGCCTTGGGTCAGATTTACATCATATAAACAGAAGAACCGAGACTCCATCCCAGCTTTGCACAACCGGGTGGCTAGCAGAAAGTCGTTGAACTAGTCGAGGTATTTCCTAGTAAAGTACCGGACGGATTCCGCGAGTGTTTGGTAACAGAAATGGTATCTCCTCACTGCGTAAACTGAATACCAGCAAACAATGCTCATTATGCAGGAGAATCATACCAGATTCACTGGTGGATGCGGAAGCTGTGCAAAATTAGGCCATGCCGTACAGCACAAGTCTTCCTTCCAACAGTTAGACAAGCGTTTTAACACGAATGATTTGGTGTTTGTCAAGGCAACTTACTTGAATGGTTCAGTAGAGATGAACAGCACGTTACCACGCCCGTCTTGCAGATTTAGCACAGAAACACAGCAAATCGAGGTTTGATGTTCATTGTATTTCCGACACTTCATTACTCACGTCGCAACGCCACAGGCCAGAGGGAGGGAAAGACAAAATCCACCTGAAAACGCGTAAAAGAAGCCGTAAAAAGTACACAAAGACACCCCTCCAAGGAAGCAAAACAAGAAAGATGGTAGACCAAGATATCCAGCGTACCTAACCTCCCGCTCACGAACCAAAGCACCACGAACGCCAACCCTCATAGCTTCCCGTTCTCATCCCCCCTTTTCCTCACCTTGAACCCATGCCTCGGCGCATGGACCCTCACGACGCCATCTTCCCCCCTCGTCTCATAAACAACCTGCCTCTTATCAACACCGACCAATCTCCCGACATCCCTCCCCGAACTCCCCATATCCGTTGGCCCAACCACCACCTCATCACCGACCTTCAACCCCAGCGCCCTCACCTCGACATCCGTCTCATCGACCGCAACACCACGTTCGTGAAACCCCGATCCCACAATCATACGACTCGCCTCCTCGCCCTGTACGCTCCTCATCCTTCCAAGCCTCCCCCTCGCCTCCCCCACAACTCCGTCGAACCTCTCTATCCACGCATAAACGCGAGGGTACACTTCCCTCGAGAACTTGTCCCCCGGCAGCGCCCCAGGGAGCCCTACGAGCCAATGAAGGGGCCACACGGCCTCGATGTCCGCTAGAGAAGGCGCCTCGGTCTTCAGAACCCATTTCCGCCTATCGGAGAGTAGCGTGGTCTCAAGCAAGTCGAACACGGATGCGATCTCGCGCAGCGCCTCAGGCTGGACCTTGGCGTCCAAAGCAGCTGATCGCTTTACGCCTGAGAAGTCCTCACGATCCTTGAGGAACTTGGGGTCCCTGAGGAGGGGCAAATCAGACGGGATGAGGGAGGCAGCCCAGCCGAAGACGCCTGCGTCGGTCATGAGAGTGGAAAGGAGGTGCTCTATGGCGCGGTGCTCCGGAGTGCTGGAGCCAAGGCGTGGAGAAGACGGCATGAGGTCCTCGAGCACCTGGATCTGAAGACGCGAGTCGAGGTAGACGTCTTTGCCGACGGCTAGGATGGGAATGCGTCGATATCCGATTCCGAGACGGGCTACGTCTGGACGGGGCATCATTGGGGGTTGGCTCTGGTTATGATTATCTGGTCAGACTGGCATCTCGAATGATTCAATTTGAGTGAGCTCGTCTGAATCAGGGGTTAGCATACGCATTGAATGTATGGAATGCCCCTCAAGGCAAGATACCAGATGATGCGGCGGGCATAGGGCGAAAATGCGTAATGGTATAGAATAATCTGTCCTTCCGCCATTTACACAGAATGGCTTCAATAAAGAACTCAAAGTCACAATCAGCACTTTTGGGATTTGGAAAGAATATGGCCTCTTCCCAATTGTTCTAATTTGGCAAATGTCCGGAAGGTCGTAGCAAATCGCCTCGGCTAGATGCGGGGTTGGATGTCACTCGTCACTGTTGTACCAATGGGGGGTTGTAACATTTCCGGCCCTCGCCTGCTTCCCCTTCAACGTCGCGAACCAAAATACCAAAAGACGCAGAAAGGCGGTCCAACAATAAATCATGTGGAAAAAACCGTCAATTTACGTCCTATTGCTTGCTAGACGAAACGCCTGTCGTAGTCTGCCTCGCCTATCCACGCGTAACTAAAATCACACTTCTCGGACCCGAATGGAAATCAACTTGAGCAAATCAAACCAGAGCCTGGATATGAACCTGTAGTCATCAAAGCGTCCCATTTACCAAGCACAACCGGCTTTAGATGAGACTCCAGCATTCCCATCACCTGATGGCCAGGAAGCATCACCGCTGTTGGGGTTTGAGTTGTCCCCGTCTTGGCCGAAGCCATCATCGTCCACAGGAGGCACTTTGCATCGGACCTTGGTGTGCCCGAATTGCTGGCAGTTGGAGCATTGCACTTTACTCCCTGTCCGAACGTTAGCGCTACCTTCTCCTCTCTGCTGGAGGAGGATTACCTACAGTCCTTGGGCTCAGGGCAGTCTCGACTGAAGTGTCCCGTCTTCTCACAGTTGCGACAGGTGACGTTGTCCATGTTTGGCGGCTCATCGCACTCTTTGGCAATGTGACCTTCTTTGCCACAATTACGACAAGCCCGAGAGCCACCTTGTGGACAGTCCCTACTGAAATGTCCCTCTGCTTGGAAGTCAGGACTCGACTCGGAAATGAAAGACTAGGTGTGACTTACTTTCACTGCATTTGCGGCATTCCACGTTGTCCATGTTGGGTGGTTCTTCGCACTCAGAAGAACGATGGCCAGATTTACTATCTCTATCAGCAACGTGTCTTACATTTTACACTTCTTGACCTATCTTCTCATGTTACATACCCGCAATTCCTGCAAGCAGACTTGTCCACGCGCGGTTCGGGACCTGGAATTGTCAGTAGGTGTCAAACACAAGACGGAGAAAGGATACTTACAGTCGCGCAGACGATGTCCCTCAGCGCTGCAATTACTGCATAAAATAGCAGGCTGAGAATTGTTCTCTGTCTTTTTTTCCTGCGTACAGAGCTTAGCTGAGTGCCCTAACTCACCACAATTGCTGCAACGCCTCTGTCCACTATCAACAATTTCGCCAGCATCTTCTAGCCTACTAAGGATTTCCTCACGAGACTTAGGCCACCCTTCGATTTCGCGAGGGCGCTCAGGCTTCTCAGAAAACCTATAAGAGATAGAGTACTTTTTGCCAGTGTTTCCCTGAAGATCCATATTGGTGAAGACGTCAACGAGCTGACGCTCCATAGCAATCAGCCAGAGATTGATACCTTCGTCAATGAACATGGTCTGCAATTGGTGGTAATTAACATCGCCTCCAACAGCCTTGATGTACTCCTGGACGCCCTCCTTAGCATCATCAATGTCCTGCTCCCTTGCAGCAGTTTTGATCTTGGATAAAGCCTCGTCAGGACTAACATCGGCAATATGATGTCTCTTCACGACCCTGGCATTTTCGCAATTTTTTCGCAAGTGGCCTAAAAGCAATTAGTTGTGAGATGCCAAAGGTTTGGATATGTGAGTATAAAGCTTGTGTACCTTCCTGGCCGCAGTTGTCACAGACCATTGGAGGTCGCTGGGGACAGTCACGAATGACGTGACCTTCCTCCTTGCAATAACGGCAAGCAGTATCTCGCGGGGTAGGGCATTCAGAAGCACGATGTCTTTGTTAAATCAGCAAGGCGAAAATCCAGTTGCCTTAGAAGCTGGACCTACCCAGGCTCGCCGCAGTTGAAGCACTTATCGTTGGCTAAGACGTCGTTGCCATCACCAGTGTGCTGGTTTGGACAAATCGCCTCTTCATGTCTAAACAGATTGTTAGCTTTAGCAAAAATGAAGTAACGCATTCGCCGCGAATTACCCTTCCTGACTGCAAGCGGTACAGGTAACAGCAGGTTGATTCCACAAGGAATCGTTCCCTCGGTTGGTACCCCAGGTGTCGGTGGTTTGTCCCCAGCTACCCATATTGTCAAGCAAGCAGAAAGAGATGGCTTCTCAAAGCTTCACAGAAGTAGACTGAAGGACTTTTTCATCAAAGTTTAGCTTCGGCGTGGAAGAGGTGATAGAATGTAATCCTTGAAGGCTGTAGGGCAGAAAACGGGAGTTGAAGTTGAATGGAACTAGTGAGCATAGGCACGCAAGTCAAAAGATTTACGTGAGATGTGTGCAAATAAGAGGGAAAGAAGATTTGAAAAATGCGTAGTAGAAAGGCAAAGTAGAGTACCTAAATAAACGGAGAAAAAAGGGTGCCAGCTGCATCTAGCCGTGCCACTTGCAACAACTGCCAGCAACACTGCAAGCGATCAACCACACAGCTGTAAGAAGCAAACACGATGGCAGGACAGTCAGGTCTTGGGCTAGATCGCTATGACTACAGCATGAGGATCAGTCAATGAATGACATCTAACTTTTGGTACCCAAATAGCTCATTTATTAATGTCCTTTTGCTGTAATCTAAATACGAAAGTAGGTTTATAATGTTATATTCAACTATTGACTTGGCCGCCAGATGCATATATGAAAGTACACAAGAATTTTTAATTCCAACGCCGCGTTTCGTATTATCCATGGTGTAATTCATGGATACAAAGCAGAACTTCAATCAGTAGCACTATTTGAACATGTCTCACTTATTGGTGGCATCCGCAGAATCCCTCTTACTAGCATGCTCATCCTCCTCATCACTATCAAGTCCAATGCTGTACTTGGCTTCATCCCGACCAACCGATTCCTGAAGCGGGATATTGTCAACAGTCGTCTCGTCGAAAGCAGCGGCCTCTAAGTCGCCGCCATGCTGGCTGTGCCGAAATGCCGCAAGCCCAGTCCTCGACTGGCCGGCGGATTCCTCATACCTCAAAGCAGAATACGCAGCACCCTTGCGCCGCTGACGCCAGATGAAGAACCCCCAAGCCACGGCAGCGATGACGACAATCCCAAGCACAACTTCGCTCGATCGCCGGTAAGCATGCCATTTCGCCTTGTCCACTTTCTTGTTTGTCTCCTCTTCTTGATGGGGTGTTTTGTTGGTGGCTCCGCCAACAGAGGTATCTGGGCCCTTTTCGCCATCAATGCGGCTGTCTGAGGGGATACCGCCAATATCACTGATGTCAATTTTCATAAAGCGGTCCAACATGTCCCGAGAGCGTCGGGGATAGTCAAATGGGACCATGTGGGAGGCATTGTTGAAGAGTACATAGGTCAAGTTCCGTGCTTCTTGCCAAAACCCAGCATCCTCGCCCTCGAAAGTCCACTGCCTTCGCGGCGCCCAATTTCCTGGCGTGACCTCGAATCCCTTGCCTCCATTCCATTCCAAGTTAGCAATGAGCTGTTCCGTGCCGATGTGGTTGCAGATAAGATCTTCTGCGCCAGAAAACAAAAGCACCTCAACCTGCTGGAGAATGTCGGGAAAGAGATGGATAGACGCAGTAGAGTTCCTGTTCTTCAAGGCAGAATGAACGTGGCCGTTGCATTCCTGCCAGCCCGTATTACGCTGCCTGTTCAAGTTCAAGGCAGCAATCACGGATGGCTGTCGCAGATAGAGTGTGACGTCTTTCAGATCTGGGGGCCAGTTCATGCCACAAGAAGGGTATGAGTCTCTGAGCCGTGCATCGTACATGTTGAGGCATTCCTGATCGCCAGAACCCTGTCTAGTAAGTTCCAAGATCTTGGGGAGAATGGCGTCGCAATCAGGGTAATCGACCAGTCCAGGATTTGTGGCGAGCGCCTTGTCACAAATTCGCTGCATATGCTGGATCTGCTGAGCTTTGTCCGAACCTTTTTCCAGAATTCCTTTCTCGAGACTGTACTTCAAAAGGGAATCGGCCTGGTCTCGGGCAGAGATCCAACCATTGCCAATGAGCAAGCCCCGAAGACTCCATTTATCTGCCGCCAGTTTCTGCGCATTGCGGTCGAGGATTGCTTTGGCAATGTATGGAATGTGTTGTCCTGCGTACGACTCTCCAGCGATATAGATCTAACGGCTGCGGGTTAGAGTAGTTGCCCTCTTGGGGTGACACAGATTCGGCTTCCCCATCTCGTCTGGATATATGACACACTTACATCATCATGCTCGTATTCGGGGAAGACCTTGAAGAATTCTTCCAAGAAAATAATGAACTGGTCGGCCATGACGTTTAAGTCGTGCACATAGTTATTCGTGTCGACGTAACTGAAGCCTGTTCCAACAGGGTTATCGACAAACAGCAAGTTGGCGAACTCGTCCCATGAACCGTTGTTCATGGTCAAGGTAAGATCCTCTTTGACCCTGTATGGTCCGACTTCCATCATGGCGCCATCCTCGGAGCTGCAACCCGGACCACCGTTAAGCCATATTACGGTTCGTTGCCGATTCGCGATGTGATTATTCTGGAAATGCCAAAAGAACAAGTTTCCATTGACCTCTTTAGAAACTTCGATGTGACTGCATGTGTAGAAGACAGCATTAGAGTTTTGTCAGAACTTGGTGCTGGTCTCAAGATGTTGCTTTCGCAATCCAAACATGGACCAACGCATGATACTCAAAACTGGGACAAGGGGCAAGAACAGAACTCACCCAGCATGCATCTTGACTGGGGTAGCATCCTTCGAAACGCCAGGTAGGTTGTGAACGTAGTAGTCAGCAGCAGACTTATTGGCAGCCATAGCCATCGGCCACAGAGCCAGCGCGGCTAGGAGCCGACATGACTGGGCCAAGGGTAAAGGAACCATGTCGACGTTGACGCAGGGTGGACGGTGCCGCGAAGCCCCGAGGGCCTGGGATAAGATTGAAATTCACGCTTAGAAGTACAGGTGGCAGATGCGGATTTCCAAATGTGTTATACCATGGGGAATGAACTGCTACAGCGCGCCCAGCGGAGCAAGTAGCAATGAACTTGACTTGGATACGGAGAAAGGTGAGTTTTGTCCAGTTGTCAAGCTGGCCGCGGGCCAATCAGCCAGTCAGAGGAGAGGGGATGTGGCTTGTCCGTTTATGACTCGGAGCTGCTAATGTCAGCAAGCAACCAGACGGCAAGGCCAGTGCTATTTGACGAACAGATGTGGCTGTGACTGTTGCACTACAACACTGAAATCGGTATTAAAAGGTCGACCGACTCGCAATGCAACGGCTTGCCCATGCTCGATCGAGAGTCTGCAATAGTCACCGAGTACCTCGAGGGCCAAAGGGTTGCGTATAAAGTGAATCAGCATTCCTCCGCATCGATCGCGCCAAGGAATCCAGTATTGCGCTTGCGCCGGTCCCCAAGGTTCCATACCGCCCACCAATCCCACCGCCACCACAAAGAAATAAATTCCATGTGGTTTTTTTTTTTGCCCTCCGGCCCTTACTAAAACTCTGCCAACCTACGAGAGCAAGCAAACATCATTCGAAACGCATCCGACCGAGTGAGTGTATGTAGATGGTCTGGGATTTTAGAGGCTCAAGGATAATCGCGTTGTCAAACAGACAACCCATTTCGTTTAACTATCAACAGTCTGGTGATTCACCCAGATATTCTGTCCGAAACTAACCAAAAAAGAAGAGAAGACAACCAATCAATCAATCGGCCGTTGACTATACAGCCACAATCAGCCACAATCAGCCACAATCAGCCACAATTAGTTCACCCACTGTATCATGGCATCCGGCAAAACCTTCATCGTCGAACATCTGGATCCTGAATTAGGGCATTGGTCAGAACTAGAGTACATTGCCATCGCCAAGGAGACGAGGGACTCCGAAGGAAAATTCATCTTGTCCAGTCTGCCCGCCGACTTCAAGGTTCCCGGCGCCTTGAGGGACATCTCGGCGTTTACACCTGAGCATCGTGGCGTGGAGGAGCTGTATGCCGGGAACAAGGGAAAAGTATGCCTATTGGATCCTGCTGCAGCCAAGGATCTCTCGCCGGAAGATGGACAGATATTCGATGCCTTTTTATTTGGTGGCATTCTGGGTGCGTTTCATGCCGATGTTTCTTTCCTTCTGTTGTTTTGTCTCTGCTAGGCCCTTGTCTTTGTGGATTGGAATTTTATAGCGAAGGGTACAATGCCTCTAATATATTAATACTAACTCTATTGGTACTTGGTACACAGGCGACGATCCTCCCCGAGGTATGTCTGAATCATTTGGGAACTCGGTGAGAGGAAAAATTGTCGTGGGTCATCTGACTTAGGCCTATAGATCGAACTTCGGAATTGAGGAAGAAGGGGTATGAAGGTCGGAGACTGGGACCCAAGCAGATGACGACTGATACTGCAGTGAGGGTCACTCGCATGGTTGTCCAGGAGAAAGGTATGTTTCCAAAAGATAAGAAGACATCTCCTGTCTTGCCTTTTAAATCATGTTGCCGCGTGTGGAATATATGTCGAGCTGACGAGCACGGAAGTTCCCTTGGACAAGATCCCTTATGTCGATTTCCCAGAGCTCAGGTTCAACGAGCATGAGAGCACAGAGATGCCGTTTCGATATGTAACGGATAAGGAGGGCAAGCCAATTATGCCAGAGGTAAGAGGCCCATGTTATGTTGTAACTGGGTATAACGACACACAGTACTAAATACGTTACCTCAACGCAGGGAATGAAGGAATTGATAGAGAAGGATGCGGACAAAGCCGTAGATGATTTGTTCTAGGGCACGGTCAAGAAAAATAATGTACAAAAAAGACCCCTTCAATAAGAAAAGCAAAGATTCTGCAGATGCCGTGATTTAAGGCATCTGATACATCATTGTTTCCTTCAGAAGACATGGTGTGAGGGAATGTCGGTTGATATCGAGCACTGTCACTGCACATCAAGACAAGTTCAAGTGGCCAGCTGACAGTTTTCCCGATAGTGGTTTGCAGTTGAAGTTCGTCCAATGCACTTCTTGCACTTCACGAATTCCCGTCCAACTTCCTACATCTCACCTACCCTGGGCATACAAGTTCACCGATTTGGCACAGGAACAGGATCCCCAACAACGGCAGTGTTACTTACTCACCTTGCCAAGCAATCAAACCACCACACAGAATAAAATATATCCGTGTTCCTCGTACAAAAGCTACAGTTACACATACACACGACACCTTGAATGGCACCAAGCTCACCTACCACCGACATCCATACGAGATAGCTAGGGGTAGAAAGAAAGAAAAAATGTCCGACGCAAAGCTACATCTCGAAACGCAGAAGGCGTTGCGTCCGACGCAGCACAGCATTTTGCGGGTGCTGTGTAGGACTGGAAAAAAAAAAAACCTCGCTCACATGGTCACCGCGACGCACTCCGTAGTAACCTTGGGAGTTGAACAGCTTGAAGGTCCCTAGGGATTTCCTGAAGCGAAGTGAAAGAACGAAACATGCATAGGGAGTATAAAAAAAAAATTCGACAAAGTATTATTATTATTATTATTATGATTTCATATTAGAGAGAGAACAAAATAGTCTACGCCATATGTATGGACGGTAATATATGCCTTATTCACATGGATCGCATCGCATTTCTCCATTTGCTCTGCCGAGATGGCGCAACGTGCCTCGGGGAGGGTTTTTAGTACGTACAGTGGGTAGGTTAGGTGTACGTAAACGCGCAGCGGCAACTAGACCCGAAACGGAGGGGTACCCCACACTCCCAATTTCGTGTCAAGGTACTTTTACTTGACTCCAGCAACACCGCACGCAATGCTTAGGCTTAATACTAATATGATACAACTACCTACCTTTCAACAAGAGCAATACTAGTTCATCAACTGCCAAGCTGCAGCCAAGAGAGACAAGAGAAACACCGAATGCATCCACTTATGATAATGTAATGAATGCACAGTTTCAAGAACCTTGATTAGGAAGCTTTATTGAGGATTATACGCACTCAAGGCTCATTCCGCCTTATAGCAGCACGTTCATGCCCTTACCTAGCTTGAAACCGCGCGCATCCCTCCTAATTAATCGTCGAACAGATAGGCTAAGCCCCTTGTGTCAGACGAGTCAAATATCACCCAGCGTTAAGCTAGGGCCAGGCGACTTTATGGAAATCACCTAGCGGCACGTGGGCCTTGCCAGAAAGAACTTCTAGTACGCAAAGGGATAAATACACAACCCCCCCCCCCCCCCGGGCTCTAATTGCCCATGATTAAAGTTAAGGGTTCAAGCTGTTTGCACATAAAAATTTTTGGCGTGTGGAGGTATGCAGTTCCGCTGGCTGCGCGTTTACACACTCGCTTAGTTTTCGTCCACTCCCTGGTTAATTACGTGGAGATGCAGCAAGGGATTGTTCCAGCGTCGTGGATTCTGAAACAACAACGGTCAGCGCTTAAGTGTTTACCCGTAGGGTCACTTCTTTGCCCGTGCTTGAAACAGGATTGCTTAAAAGCGGGATAAATTTTTTTTTTCCCTTGTTCTTCTTCCACATCTGGGGTCGTTGAAGGGGGCTGAACGGAAGCGATGTGAACAGCACAGGGTAAGAAGCGAAAATCAGGTTCATCTTGTCAAAATTCCTCCTTATGACAGGCAGAACCAACCGTTCTTTTTTTTTATCTCTCCTTCACTCTTCGTAGATGATGAATCTCCTGTTCTTTTTTTCTGTAAAGACGGACCAATGGGGGCTAGCTAAATCCAGGGCTTGGTGAGCTGACATGGTTCCAGCTAGGTTTCACCAAAGGAGTTGGGACGGAAAAGTCCTTATGTCATATAATTGGCCCTCCTTTGGGAATGCACGGCATGAACGACGAGCTGATGAATTCTACTCTAATCCGTCCCTGGTTGCGGCAAGAGGAGATGGATGTGTGATGCGGATGCGGATGCGGATGCGGATCATGCCTTCAAGCCAGAAGGCAACGCTGCAGGCTTGGCCAAGTCGAGCTGCGTACGTACGTACATGCTGTGTCGCTTGTAGCTGGCATATTTCAAAACTCCAGATAACACGGAATACTCCGTACCATACCACACATCCACATACTTGCGTACGGAGTACATACATATGTATGCAGGTCCGCGAGTAAGGCGTGCTTGTCCTCCCTACTCCATCTCCAACACCACCGTGGCCATGGTAGATATGTCAAAAGGAGGGGGCGTATGTTGGTTGGTTGGGATGAACTCAACAAGGTCTCGAACACCAGCCCCCTCCCCTCCTTTTCGCCCGGCCCTGCCATCCAAGATGACAGGATAAACAGAGACGCCAAGTAAGTTGAGATCAGGGCCCGGCCTTGTGGTATAATGGCCTTGGGTCCTCATGTGCTCAAGCCGTGACGCTGGATAACAGGTTCAGAAGCAACTGGACGCTGTCGACCCGAGTTACAGACGCGACTCATTGCTCCCAATTCCTGGGCGCGCCGAAATGAAAACTTCTCGAAGCTTCTGAAGGACGTCTGATTCGGAGCTGGACGCAGCAAGGCGCCCTTGGAACAGCCCGGGGTCAATGACTAACATGACATATGTATGGGGGCCCTGGCCTATTGATATCACCCCGAGAACTCCATCAGCAATCAATCTCGAGTCCCATAACCAGGCCGGTCGCTTTGATATGTATGTATTCCGTACTCCATCCGCAATTATAATATGGGGGGCTTGGGGAATCACGCTAGAAAGGAAGAAGGGAATACCGAAACTCTAGCACGGCGGAGCAGTGGCAGCCTGTGTAAGGCCACAGAATCAGATACGTATCGCATCAATATATCAAGGACCCTGTCTGTGGCTGACATGCCTTGCCTTGCTTGCTAGCCCGCCTTAATGCATCTCCGTGAACGTGCAGTAGTGGTCTTTTCGAGCATGCAGCAGCAAGTGGCTCGCCACTTATCTTTGTTGTTTCGACAAGATGAATTAAATTAGAGTTTGCGCCCAAGTGTCAAGACCTTTTCCTTCCGGAATCCATCGCGACTTTCATCAAGGTGTTGGGCCACACCATCACGGAGACTCCGCCTAGGCTTAGCTCCCCCATTGCATGTTCAAAGAATCACCCATGCACGCACGTACGTACCGGTACCCCAGACCCCGTACTCCACCTCCAGTCCAGCATGGGCACGATGCGCATCGGTTGCGCATTTGGTAAACGCGAGTATCGCGAATCCAATGCCTCGACGGAAGGGTCCGGCGACCGGACCTTCCGGTAGCTTGCATTTCAGGCTATGCCGGATTAGCTGCATTTCCAATACGACGCTGCATTTGAAAAGGGACGAAGAGGCGGAGGACCTGTGTAATTACTGGTACTGACGTAATTATTATGGTGCTTCACTTGATGTGCATTACCGTCACACATCTGCGCCGCGCGATCGGACTCCCTCAAGAACGTGGCAAAACTAATATCCCGCAATCGCCTGCCCTCTGCCATGTATGCACAATGAATGGTGTGTTGTCGCGGCCCAATTTACCGAAATTCTCTCATCATCACTGTGTGCAGAAGCAAAGCCAGTAATTCCTCATTATGCGAGGCGGAACAAAAACACATTACGGGACAGAGCACGCTCCTAATGCTTGCTATCCCGATAACAGACACGCGGATCTCTTTCCCATTTGAGACGAACTTGATTGGATGTTTGAAGAGTGACATACGGTCCGGCGCCGGCGCCGGCGTCAGCACGTGGAGGAAGATAAACCCCTGAACAGTCATCATCGGACTGTACAATGAATGGCATTCAAGTCTGTCATCCGAAAGTGTCCCCGGCCAATCTCAACTAGCGTTAGGAAATCAAGACGAGTGGCTGTAGACTGAGTTAGTGAAACATGTGATATTAGTGTAGCTAGGCCAGGCTAGGCCAGGGTTATGCGTGCTGAAGAGCCGGTCCTATGGTGCTACAACAAACTTGAGATGAAACCATCCTACCATTTCACCTAAGCCTGAGCTGTTGACGTGTGCTAAGACCTTCGCAGGGGTATGCTCGCACGAGTAAATGGAGACAGGGATCTGTCCACTGCAACTAATGCCCGTGGCCAGCCTCGGGCACTCGGCAAGGTCTACTTGTCTTGCTATCATTCTCCGATCGATCAAGATTGTGCAGAAAGACGACATGTCACGAGCCTAAGTATACTCCGTACAATGTGGGCGGATGATTAGCGGCAACGCAAGGAGAAGCCCGTATACAATCAAATACGTACTTCACAACCCATTTATTTCCCTCATAACTCGTGCCCTATGACACTTGTGCACAATCTGTCGCCAAGAGCCACGTAAAGCATGCTCTGCACCGAAAAAGATGAGGCAATATTCTTTTTTTTTTTTTCGTGGGCATCGGCACCGCGGAAGCAAGCTTTGGGCTAGCGTCGGTCGCCTGGCTGACTGTTGCGAATCGTCGTTGGATATCGTCCCTTTTGTAGCACTAGCACCTGCCACTGTCGCAAGCGTCAAGGTAAAAAGGCGCTTTTATACCCCATACCGAGTCAGGTCAATGGTATCTGTGAATGAGAGTGACGGCCTGCTCAACATGTGAACCTGATAGGGGAAATGGTTCAGGAGACTTTGTGTTAATCAGTTAGCTGGACCACGATTGCATATATAGGCTATGCATACCCGGTATGATCCGTTTTCACAATTCCTGGCTGAAATGTAACAGATCGTCACATGACTAAACATGTTTAGGTCTGAACTTATGCTTGAGTTGAGATCCTGGTAGCTGGTATTAGCGGTGCACGCCACGTAGTCGGGGGGGCCACAGCGAATGCTTAGCCTCGTCCACTGGAGAAGAGAAAGCCTTGTGCCCATTCCTTCCTAGAGTGCTGAAATCCAGTCCTTTGCCTTGACTGGTGCTCCATGATGGTTGTTGGAGCACGGAGACAAGTCCTGTGGTCGTTGTGTTGACGAGTGCCTGGACTAGGTACCTAAGTACCTGATAGGTGGCGGGTTCCACCAGACACCACCTTCAATACGTGTTAAGGCACCTCCGAGCGGCCACACCAGCTGCCGTAGAACGCCTTATGGCTGCAACGAGTGCGACACAGCTCTGCTGGGACTTTCTTTATAGTCAGGTTCCCATACAAATCCAAGTATCTCCCCTTTCCCTGGGTCCTGATTGGATCACTAGCTTGTTCGTGACCCAGTGGGCGCCTTACCACACTGGAAGGGATAGCATCTGGCAGGCCCACCCAGCCCTAATAGGGATTACTGACCACGACCTCTCGTACCTCATATGTTGGTAGGTACGAGGGGTCGTGTATTTCTTCACCCCCTCGTCAGATCAGACTTCTTTAGCAAAGGCAGGCCAGGGTTCAGGCCAGGGACCTAGGAACAGGCTGGCTGTCGAGCGAGAGCCAATGGCCCGGATCCCGGGTGGAGGCACCTATTATAACTTGAAGAGGAGTAATGATATTCGGAGCTGTACATATGCTTTGGCGCTGTACTCCACACGACTAGCCGTATCTAGCTAGCTGGGTTGATTCCCACACTCCCCTAACTATAGAACACACAAGAAAGTCATGGCTCCGGCCCCCTCACGAAAAATACAATTCGTTGTCTTAACCACTTCATTAATTCCTCTAGTCGCGGCGCGTGGGAAAGAGGATGTGGCTCTATTAGCTAAGTGGGTCACAGCTCCAGACCATACATCTCCGAATATCATTACTCCTTGAAGAGTACGACCCGGCCAATTTCTCTTCACCCAGACGCCCGACTAATAAGACAGTGCTATCTACTTAGGGCTATCGAATGTATTGTATAACACGAAATGGCCATCCATTATCGCTCATCTTTCTCTCACTGGTATGGCGTACCATTGTCTAATAAATCGAGCGCATGGCATAGTGCTTCACCTGAGACTTTGACCGCAACCTGAAAAGAATAACAGTCTCGAGAATTTGAAGTATGCAACGAATTAACTTCGGAGGGCAGAGGACGGAAGTAAAGCAGGCTAGTTTGATCAAGCAGCGCCCGACATGTAGAAAAGAGAAGAAAGAAAAAGTGTCAAATGTCAAATCTCAGTTGCAGGCGGCAGGCGGCAGGCGGCAGGCGGCAGGTGGCAGGTGGACAGCTGGCGCCGTCCGCGTTGCCCACGTTAATGCTATTACACATACACAAAACGGCTAGAAATGGCTTGATGTACATCACTGTTCTTGAGTGATTGGCTGGCTTGATTTGATTCTTTCCTTCCTTTCCTCTGCCTCTCTGTGAGCCTTCGAAATTGAGGCAGGAAGTGAGGCTGTGCCTGCCCAATGCCTTGCCAGGTGCTGTAATAGGAGATGTACTGGCAGATGCCAACCTGACTCAGTTGACGAAACGTCAGTATAAACACATGCATCTCGCACGATAACCCCAGCCATGTCTAGTCAATCTCGTCTCAAACCCGATGTTCTTCAATGTACTCATGTACTCCGTAAAGCTGGCTATTGGCACATGCTAACTTCTGCATTCGATTCGCTACCCATGCAACCATGCTATCAAGATCCACCAAAGAAAACACAGCGGTGTACTTTTATGCTCTCAACACGTGTACTCCATGCTCGATATTACAAGAGGACGGGTTCCTATGCATAGATGCACGGCATCGGAACATTCTTGCACAACAATCATTCTCATTAGCCATGGCGCTAAACCCACCCAGCCAGCAGCATTATATCACTCGACAAAGCCGTGTAATGTTGGGCAAAGAACAGGGAAAATGAATGACAGCCAACGTGTATCAGGAAAATATAACGATTCGACTGGAAGGCCTGGATCTGCCGCATTACTCGTCCTTGGCAGAACAAGGTCATGACTGGAGGCCACGCACAGCACGTTGTTTAGTCAACGTCCATGACCTGCAGTTGTACATTGACGGCAGTTCAGAAGCGAACCTAGTCTAGTGGTATCCTGCCGCGTAACCGAATCGTACTTGCTGGCAGAAAGTGGTCCTTTCGAAGAACCCCAACCCTTTTCTCTGCTGCCTCCATCTTTCATTGTCCTGCCCGTCCCTTTGGGTGCTACATAGACGGGCATTTTTAAGCAAAGAAAGGGTTCACTGGAAGTCAAGCACAGTGTCCAATCAATCACTGAAGCTCATATCATTGTGACTGCTGCGCATACTAATAAGTTAAAAAGGAGGGGATGAGATGAAGACGACGCCTATCTTCACAGAGAACTGTTATTACTGATAAGGTGCGTTTTGTCCCCGACCTAGTACGACTTACCCTACTCCGGTCGCACATCAACCTTGGTGTGACCCCTGAATAACGTGTTGTCGACAGGTAATGACGAAGTATGCCCATTAGGGGCTTAATGCCTTATTGCAGACTGCCGATTACTCTGAACCAGACTCGATCAGGAATAATTTTGTGGCTGAGCTTGGTGGTAAAGTACTTGGTGCACAGGAGTGCTCAAAAAACTCATACGATGCGCAACGTACTGGACCAGATAACTTCATCCAATTTCGCTGTCGCCGGTATTACATCTGTATCATGGGGTATGTGCGTATTACGTACGGACCACGGAGCAGCAAGCAGGACATGTTCGACTTTTTTTCTTCGCCAAGCATCCCCTGTGGGTGTGTATTGGCCAATCCGTACCAATCTGGGCTCGTTCTGACGCCCCCAGCGCTCAGACACGTGCCCTACACAAACCGACTAACGCACTCAGGATCTTTGGTTCAGATGGGATTCTTGTTCCTCGTGCCTCGTGCCTCGTCCCTCTTGCAGCCAAACTATATTATGTAAAGCATGATGAGCCGCTTTCGGCTGCCACCGGGGATGTCCCTGCATACTAATCAGCAAATTGCCTCATGGTCAGTACAATAACCAGGCCTGCCTGACATGCCTGAGTGAGTACTGTTGCCCATGCCGCCAGGAGTATTGCAACATCCGACGTGCGGTATTCCGTAGCGTCAGTCAACCTTGTCCTCCGTGGCGGACAGATCGGATATCCCTGCAATACTTGGTCAACGGCCGTGGAATTGCCGTAGCAAATTCGACCTATGTGGCAGGAGCCACGTTCCACAAGTCCTATGTGCCGCGAACCGCTACCGGCGACGACGAATATCATTGCCTTGGACCTTACCTTATGCACACTCCTTGTGGTGATTGTGGATTCGGGAAGGGCGTGCAAATGCCCACTCCAAGTTATCCCTTTATAAGCAAAGCAGATTGCGACTGGAGTCGCCGGCAATGGGCCCGCCACGCTGCTGTTGCTCTAGATCTTATAACGTATTGACGATGATTCAAGTGGGCCGGCCATACTGATACGTTTCTGGATGTCATAGCTTCAAGTCTTAGTGGCAGCAGTTTCGGCCCATAACCATCACGATATTTTGGTTGAGCCTTTTCATATCAATTGTCTTACGGCCGGGTGAAAATGGGTATCACCTCTTTCTTCACCAAGATGCCAGAGTTACTTATTCCCTTCTTATCTTCTGATTTCCATGCTTTGAGAAAATACATCTTCCGAACCCTTTTAAGCAATCGCAAAGAGCTAAGACTGTGTTGAATTCCTGACGTTATTCTGGTTGTGCTCTGTCTCTGTTCCCGAGAACTGGTTACTTGCTGATGCACCCTGCGTCTCACGATGCATCTCGACCCTTCGATTCCAACGACAGCGCAACAGTCTTCATCTGTCTAGCGGGCAAGAGGAGGATCTTCAACTGACCAGGATGGGGCTGGGGTTAACGTCGGGGCCCTGGTAGGCTTTCTAGTATACATACAGCCACTTGTTTCAGACAGCTGGATTCGAGTCTATGGAAGCTTTAGCTTAAATTCGAAAGCCGCTCGGGCCGTCCAAGATCTGACATCCTATCCCAGCAAACAACCGATCAGTTTTCTCAGCCACGTTGTTGGTAACCCCGCTCCATTACAAGTGAAGTGACTGGTGTTTCGGCTGTTTCAATCTACTAGCTACTCGGGGGGCGAGCCCATTAATGCAAATTGTCCACTCCAGGTCCATCGTGCCAATGAGTCTGTCAGAGTTCCATTCTCTTTTATTGGCCTCGAGGGCCAGAGTAGTACAATACGCTCACCTTGATGCCCCCATGCTTTGTTGCCTGGCTACTTGCTAAAACAAATAGCATCCAAGCGTCATGTCTAACAGCGGACGCCCTGGTCTCGCGCAAATGCAATTGAGCGACTTAGGACTTACTTATGCTTCTGCACCATAATTAGTCTCCAGTTGACCTCATATCTGACCAAATGTGGCTCACGCACATGAATCCTTGATAATCCATCCGACCAATCTTGGTACTCCTAGTGTTGGCCCAGCTCGACCTTGCTGCTGTTCTCTTTCTGTTACAGCCTGTGGCCACAATCGATGGACTGAAGAAACGCCATCGTTAGCAGTGAGGACTCGGAAAGAACGATTTTCTGCCACAAGACTTGTATCCAACCCCTTCGACAGCATCACTGTAGGTCTGGAAAATGGATGTCACTTCACTGCTGAATCAATCAGCAGCTTCGGCAAACCGCAAAAGTTACACGAGAGAGACCACTCCCTCGTCTTGTTTTTCGACCCAAAAGACACTGCAATCTGCGCCACTTCTAACGCCTTCCCCCGACAGAACAAGTCCACAGCAAGACTGGGATTCAAAACTATTGAAAAGCAGAAAGCCATGGAGTGCGGGTGGCTACGCACTGCCGTTGGATATTGACCAAAAGTCTTGCTCAGATTCCATCTTCTCCTTCCGTTCAGCAAGTGAAAATCCCGACTCAGAGAGTTCCTTTGGATCATCCGCCACGAAGAGACATTCGAGGGCTGGCTCTACGGATTCAACGTCTATTGACTGGGAGTTATCGCAACCTCACTCACAGCCCACACGAGCACAACTAAACCAGTAAGTTGCATCTTTCTGCCGCTTAAATGTTGTAATTCTAATTTTGCATGCAAGACAAGGTCGATGGGAAGACAGTCAACAGAGTACGGAAACACCTGATGTACAGGGACATAAGTTCTCCGACAGCCACAGCAGCCTGTCATCCTTTGCCTCATGGAGATCTGGGTCCAATTCCAGAATATCCTCAGTCACTACGCTGAGTGGTGCACACAGCGCTCGCCAGTCCCTTGTAGAACTACCACTATTGGAAAGAACGCTGTCGTCCTGTAGTGAATTGTGCCGAACATCAAGCTCGTCAAAGAGAGGATCGCAACCTCAAATTGGAAACCGATCTTTACCTTACCATAAGACTGATGAGATACCCTTTCCCAAACGATTGGGGAGCCCGTCGGACGCGGTTTTGAATATGAAGGGCTTGAACAAGCCTCAGGCCGGCGAGGCTCGCGCTAGGTTAGTATCCGGCATAACCCTTGAGTTTGCTTACCTTGTCTGCCCTGCAACGAACTACACTATTGGAAGTTCCTGTATGATCTGTCAATGCAAGTTAGACTGCAGCTGGTCTGAAATACGTTGGGGGTTGGACGCTCACCTTTTAATGTGGGTGAATCACTGTTGGGGAAGAGAGTCGTGATGCGCTTAAAAGGACTCAACGAGTAAATGCCTGCCCCAGGCGTTTTAATGACCAAAACCAACACAAATACACACTTGATCGCTTGATACTTCTGGTCTTGTTCCGATCAAGCGTTCGGTGGCAGAGTGTGTGATGTTCTTTGAAATTACACTTCGGCTTTGAGTCCTTGGCTCCTCTATTGACTTATGCCTGGATGGTCGGTCTATCGTTCTAAGTCAAGGAGCAAATAACGAGCTCGACTGGACGCATTTTCATTCAGATCCGTCATGAAAAGCGTACCCCATCATTGATCTTTTCAAGATACCTCATCTCTGGCTTTCTCCTGGGTGCTTTTCAGCTAATCTTGCACTACAATAGTGATCTCTCAACCGAAAAGTCTCACTTCGACAACCCTTTGAAATCACACAAAAGAACGACTTCCGCATCAGATTATTCTTCCTTGGAAAACCGCAACTCTTCTAGACAACTCAAGGCAGTTCTGGCTCATAGTGAAATCATGGCTGTGACGGAGAATCAAAACACGCATTCTGCATTACGAGGCGACGGGAGAGAATATGTGACTTTCAGCCAAAGCGAGCCATCCCAATATACGAGAGATGGAAACTTGAGACAGGGCCCGAACGATGATGCCGAAACTTGTGCATCAACGTCCACACGCCACCCCCCTTCAGCAGTCACATCCGACGCTATCGATTCCGAGCAACGTCCTTTGAAACCTTCCTTCACTACCATTCCCCTGGATGAGGACAACGAGCAAAAGCCAGTCTGCATGTTCGTGAATGATTGTGACACTGGCTCTCAGCTCCGTAAAGCTATCTCACACTTGTTCGGTCGCAACAAGACTTGCACCCTCAAGATTCCGAAAATGGTATGGGTATACTATTGCCGTAAGCATTATCAGAGAGTTCGATACCGAAATGCCAG
Organism: Atkinsonella hypoxylon; assembly: GCA_000729835.1. NCBI lineage: Eukaryota > Fungi > Ascomycota > Sordariomycetes > Hypocreales > Clavicipitaceae > Atkinsonella > Atkinsonella hypoxylon. The sequence continues at coordinate 20,321 of JFHB01000076.1, read as the reverse complement.
AACGTATCCCGTCACTCAGATGGAACTGGTGGAAGCCCAAATTAGGCGACTCAAGGCCTGGAGCGACCAGAACCAAGCCAGAGGCAAAGGCGCCTACATCAAATCATGGACTTTGTCGCTACGAAAACGAGAGGAGAAGCGACTTCAAGGAAGCAAGTGCGGAAACGAGGAAGAAGATGATGCTACAGCCCTCGAGGCTAGCCACATTCCTTCGTGGATCATTGATGAGCTGGGCGATGGCTTTGATACGGCCCGCATGTTTGCCGTCGCCGCTCGCCTGCGCGAAGAGATTGAGAGCGGCGCTCTGACCCAGGTGCCGGAGATTGAGTTTCTCCCCGACATTGTGGACGATGAGAGCGAAAAGGAGGCCGGTAAGCCTGCCCGATCTCGAAGACAGACCGGATCTTCCAGCGCAGCCAAGTCTGCCAAACGCAAAGCTCCAGAGTTTGGATCCCTCACACGACAACACCCTATGTATGGAGACGTGGGCTACGGCAGCCATCCTCCAGATGATGAGGATATCCTGAGCCCCCCTGGAAAGTGGCCGTGCACTGCCCGAGCTGCTACTTTCCCGCACCATCAGTCGGCCGAGCTACACAACGCACAAATGCAAGAGCCAGCACACTCTTATATCTCTTATATTGCATCTACTCCGTATGGATACAATCAACAGGGACCAGTCGGCCGGCCGCCCCGTTCGCAGAATACCGCGCCCAAGATGCAACCACTGGAGTACAGCCAACATGCCTACCACGCGGTCGGACAGCCTCACCATGCCCAGCATGCCCCGAATGATCAAGCTCGCATGTCTTTGTATCCACGGCCACGCGAGGGGTCTTACGCCCAGAGTTCATACCATCAATACCATGCTTCTGGCTATGGACATCAGCCCAGCCGATATCCCACCAGCCGGAGCTATCCCGTCACGCCGCCCACGTTACCCTCAATAACCAGCCAAATAGAACAATGCGGCTCTACGTACGCCCATGCCGAGGCGACTGAAAGCGCGGCAGCTCATTCTCGAGGCCCTTGGCGTCCCGTGCACGAGAAAGCTGCTAGTAGTGTCTTCGCGCCAGAAAGCACAGTCGTCCACATGACCGGCCGGCCATCCAGCGATGGCACCCCCATAGAGCGTGGCAAGTTCGAAGCGGAAGCCCGAGAGCCACCGCAGCCGCAGCCAACGTTCTACGACCCGGCACGCCATGGCCCTGCGGCTCACGGCAGACAGGAGTGGACGCCGGATCACGGCCATACGGCAGCTATAGCCAGACATGCGCAATAGCTCTAGCCGGGACAAAACTGCGGATCTGTCTTCACAAGGTGCCGACATGAAGTCGATACGGCGCTAGGTTGAGCAACTAGCAATTACGTATACCGCACAGTGTGAGTGTGGCACATACGTGATGTACAACATATTCTATTTCTTGTTTTTTTCTTTTTTTTTTTCTTTTTTTTTTTTTTTGAAAAAAAAAACCCCCCGTGGTATTATGACTTTAGTACCAGCTACGTCAGTGACCTGGCCCAAGACAGCCGGGACCAGTCGATGCGTTTCTGCCTTGATCCTCTACACTTCACTACTTGGTCTTGCCTCGTAGTTATTAATTCATACGAACCACCGCTTGGGAATTGCGGCCAAAAGCAACTGGTTATGACCCCGCCACGACTCAGGAGCAAAGGTCGGCATAGGCATAACAGGAACGTTGCAACTAGCTATATTCCCCAGGTCAGGTCAGGGGAGGGGAATTAAAAAAAAAAAGGGGGTGCTTGCACTTGCACACCATGATGACATGAACGGGGTTTCTGTTTTATTTTTTATTTTTTATTTTTTTTCATTTGCTTTTGGAACAGGTGTGCATGTAGATATGCCAATGGATAATGTGCTTTTATTCGTGAACAATACGCCGCTGCGCCTGAAGCGGAACTGTCAATTAAGGGATATCTATCCAGGCTGGAAATGGGACCTTGTCTGGGGCTTGGAGAAGCTATTGCCAAGCTCGTTGCTATCGTAATGCTGCGGTATTCGTCGTCTGCTTGACACCCGTGACTTAAAGCGGTGCCGTGGCGGGCAAGCGCATTCATCAAAGTCGTTAAAGTACCTCGATAAATCATGGCGCCGATGTTGCTTAGATTGGCATCTTGTATTCATGCTCAGGCTAGAAAGCGTGCTCAATTGACTGCTATTAGCTTGCCTTGCGCTTGCACGTATCATGGCAGCCGGACTTGGGCTCGCCATTCAAGACAATGATGATACAAGCTCGTCTCATTTTCGGGTGGTCTGTACATTTTCAACTTGGGCCGCGGTTATAGATTGGCGACGAATGGTCGCGGTGACCGCCGAGCATGTAGGTTGGTTGGCATTGTCTGTCCAACTCCGACTTCGCAATTCAGTGACGATAACTTTTGTATATTTGCAACTTCTTCCCTACTTATATACCGCGAAGCTTTCCATCGCCTTATCTATCATATTGACATCCAATCATGACCACTTTGCCATCCAAAATCTCTCACCCACATGCTCGAAGGACAACGGCTCCATTGTGCAAGTCTGCAACGAGACAATTCCAGCCTCTGTATTCAGTTCATCATCACAACCCCAAACGCCATCGAAAACTCAAGCAGATCAGGTTCAAGCTCCGTAGAATAATCACCAAAATATGTTTAATATCCGCATGTGATGAAGTCTCCCTCTCATAACGGCGCGCTTCCAAGGACCAGTACCAAGAGCATGCCATTCAGAATACAAGACGCAACAAAGGCACCCCAAATCATGATTCTGTATAAAATGGAGAGAGGATCTCGGCGATAAAGCGTCATGCCGAGGCCAGAGCCAGCGCAGAACAGACTAATCATGACGCCGACAGTCACACCAGCATCCACTTCGACACGAAGTTTGTGCTTGCCCGTCAGAATAAGGACACTGGCTATACCAAAAAGCGCAAACGAGACCACAAAGCAGCCTACACTACCCCACATGAGCACCTTTTCACGATACCGCTGCACCCTTTGTTCTTCGATGCTGGGCAACGCATAGTGAGTGGCATATCCGAGTTGGGGGTAGCCATCAGAGCTACAATATCCTTCTTCCTCCGAGTCCACGACGGTGGAAGCGTAACCAAGTGTGGACCCATGCTCCGAGGAGAGCAGTGGACGATGCTCATTGCTCGGTCGCCTCATCCTGAACCATTGCTTCGCTTTCTCGTATGGCAATGCCAACATGGCATTTACGTAGGCGAACCCTGGGAAGCCCATTTCGTCATCAGGGTTAATGTAGATTGCATAATCATCCTCGGGCCTGCCTGCTTCACTGCCGTCATCGTATTCATTCCAATACTTTACTGGCAAGTCCAATTGAGCGCGAGGCCGGGGCTCGAAGTCAACCTGCTGAGAGTGGTGGCGCTCCGGCAGATCGGGTGCACCTTGCTCGTCAGCCTCGGGAGAGCTTGGCTCGGTGAAGGGGGGATTTGTTGCCAGCAGATAAGCGAGGATTTCGTCGTGTCGATTTTGCGAATGCTCAAATGTCCGTTTGGTGAAGCTTTTAGGGTTGCTAAGAATGTTCTCATTGAACCGAGTAGTCAAGGTTGTTGAGCCAGTCCATTTCTATTGGGTCAAGTTTATGTTAGTCGATGTCTTGATTTGGCACACCAAATATGCAAATATGCATAGCACGATTTCGCTTTTTTATTCTCTCACCTTGTATTTTTTAAGAATCTTGCGAAACGCAATTACTTGGGCATTGGTGAAACGTGAAAGCGCCTGAATCTCCTGGCCGCATCGCAGCAGTTCTCTCTCGTACTTGGCTAACCTTCGTTGGCGTCTCAAAGATAGTGTGGAATTGTTCGCATCAGAGTATTTAGCCACCCAGCGTTGGGTTTTACTAGCCAGATGCTCTGCAGCGCGGTTGATGGCTTAGTCAGCTTTACAATCACACAAACCTTGAAGAATCGCTCGCATCGAGCTTATTTTTGAGTGCCACATACCTAGTCGCCTGGAAATCTCATCTGCCTTACTCGTGATGAACATACCAACACGGTCATGTTGACGGCACAGCTCGAGATAGAGCCCATCCTCGAATTTTTTCAAGGCTGTGTCTTGGTGGCCAGGAATTGCAATGGCCGTAGCCTGGTCGCGCATGGTATGCACTTTGATCTCATGTTTGAGAGAATTGTAGTCCAGGTTATCTGGTGTTGTGCAAAAAAAAAAAAAAACAGCAATGTCAGTAAGTATGAAAAGAGGAATTTGAGACATGCCCCAAGGAGGGGCGAATCGATAGGTGATGCGTGGCAGAGCTGCCTCAGGGCGACTCAAAAAGGCCGCGGGCTGGCTGCATATGCAAGGCATGCATGTGGATGGCGGGTACTTACGAAGACTCCATTCCGGAACAGATTCTTGTTCCAACTGTTGTCCGTATTTCATAATACTTTTGTCGGCGCGAGATGCGGATGAGCGACAATAAGGAAAGACGGTGAGGATGATAACGGCATTCGCCGTGGCTGCTCACAGGTTTTCAACGGTCGATGGGCACGTTGGCGGAGTAGGAAGAGAGCTGTGTCGCAGCAGCAGCTAAATATCGTCCTAATAGCGGACAATCTGCCCGAATGACGTAGAGACCTGGGTCTCGAATCTCGAATGCTCTGTTGAATGCAAAAGCTAGGTAGTGTTTTGCGTCGAGTCTTCAGTTGAGTTGATACCTGGTTGATATTTCATCGAGATAAGACGCGCCAAGATAGAGGCCGTTGAGCCCAAGCCGGTAATTGATGGGTCACTATCTCAACGAGAACCCGAATGTCGTCGTCGAAAGGAGATGCGGCTGCGATTCAAGGTGGCCAACGTCAGCACAAGCGCTGAAAGAATGACAGCAAAAAGTGTCCTGGATATTGATGGACTCAGAAAGTGCAATTGCAAAGAAAAGGAATAATGTGTGGCGAGAAGTCGGGAGGCCGGTCATGATAAGGAATTCGGAAGGAACGACGGAAGGTGCTGGCCGGACACGGCACCAGAACTTCGTTCCAAACTTCCCTTCTGCTCTGCTTACCTACTCACTGCTCGCCGTATTCATAAAAAAAACCAAGGCTGCTTTTGCAGAATGGAGCACGACATGATCCACGGCTCTGCGAGGGCCATGGCGCAGGGAACCTGAACCAAGCTCGAAAGCGCCTAGCTTGATAAGGCCAACGAGCCATCTTCCGATTTAACCTGGTTTGAGATGATTGGCGCCGCACAACACCGTCGGCTTGAACCTATCCCATCCGACATCCTGGAAAGAAGGAAAGGACAGGAAGGTTATTGTAACGTTTTGCTGGACCCAACTCGCAGATGGAACCGCCTTGAGCCTCCCCAGCATGCCGGCCCATGCATGTGAGAGGTTCTAGTCTAGTGTTGGACTCATGGACTCATGAACCCATGGATCAATGATCAAATCTCCCAACTTGGCTTGTCTGGACGTCTGATCGAACTTCTCGCAACGCAACCATCACCACCGCTCAGCCGAGCATCGAGTAATAGAGAGTCAAAAAACGTATGGCGTATCCGCATTGCCTTGCATCATTTTCGTCAATCGCTGGCCATCTCCACTCTGACGACTCGGACAAGTCGCATGCTGCCCAGGGGGTGGCAACTTGATTCCCAAACCCCGGGGATGCATCGGTCTTGTCACTCCAGTGGAAATGGGGCCTTGTTCTTCTTCTGGGCCATTGCACATATAGCTCGGTCTCGACTGCTCGAACCGATAACAAAGATGTACCTCATCAAAGCCCAGCCCACAATGCCGGGCATGGTGCAAGATATAGCGAGTAAGGTGCGAATTGGACTCTGATGAGAGTATTGGAAGTCTTTTTTTTTTTCTTGTCAAGTCGTCACGATTTCACTTCTCATTGCTTGTTCAGTCGAAATGTCTTGGATGATTTGGAGATAATTTCCATCCTGGAAGCGCCACAGACACAGTTGAATTGCCTTTCCCCAGAGTCAGCAGAGCCGATGGAGATCTGCGCGATACCTTCCGCCACTCATGTGAGTCAAACCGTAAGTCGCAGCACTGAATTGTCATTGGGCGACCGAGGGCAATACTGATTGGTCTGGAACAAATATGTTGATTGAAAAGGACGGCACTTGGTTTTTCAAAGCATACCCACCGACTACAATCAATCCCTGACACACGAGTGACAGAATACACGGCGCGTTTCGACTATCCAAACTCAAGGCAGAAGCCGTGGCGTAATCTGTCACCTCCTTGCAAGGGTACAGCGAACGAATGGGCCTCCCTTCTTCGCGTATAGTTATGCAACAACAGTAAATTCTGGATGATTGATTGACGATGTTCCCTTGACCGTTCAAAGCCGAGATTTTCAACACAACCTCTCCGAGATATCCGGTTGCAAGTCTCCAACTCTGAAGCAACCTGACCAGCTGAGTTGGCTGCCACTGAAGCGATCAATCGGGCTGCAAATGCGTAATTGCTAGCAACAGCACATCTGCTGACGAGGCAGCGATTTTACCTTTCCGTCCAGCGGGCAGATTTTTGCGGTAGGATTGAAGGTGGCTAATGGAATGTTGCTGCGTGGTGGGATCACGATGCAATTCAGCTTCCGACGTCCTTGGCTGCTAAAGATGAGGCAGACTGCGTCTTTTGCAAAGAGTCGGTCAATACTATTTGATGCATAGTACGCCACAAGCGGATCTAGCAAGGCGCGTGACCAGATGCCAATATTGGCTGTAACACCGAGACTGATTAGCGACACAGGACGACGAATGCTGCGGGCCGCTCACGTTTCCGGCAGTCTGTCGCGTGCCTACGACTTTTCTTTTCTTTTTCCCTTTTTCCTTGTTCCTATTCGCCTTTCTTAAAGTTCAGCGTCGTTTGGGTTTCATTCTAGACTTGGCTCTAATAATAGGACGGTTCGGCAAGGTTATTCGGCTGCAGACCTGGCCGTTATCATGAATGGCCAAATACCCATTGGACAGACTACTGCACACCATATCCATTGAATCAGCCGTGCCATCATTCACATCCCGCGACAAAATGTACGTCTTACGACAAGTTTCTATTTGGTCCTCTTTCTTCGAATGTCGCACCGAAAACGACACCGTGCGTCATATGCGCATCTCACATCTCATATAAGGGCCAGGATCGACACTGGCAGCCACATGGGAGCTGGTTTGAGAATGTGTCATGAATCATAATCAGGAAGAGGAATCGCCTGCGGGGATTTCAGGAAGATGTTGTTCTTCTCAATGCCGTTACGGACTAGTCCCTGCACATTAATGTAAGCTTATCCCAGTAATAATGTAGCATGTTCAGGAGAAAACGGAAGAAAAAAAATTGCATATACAAAAGCGGAGATCTTTCCGAAGTTTTTTCTCTTTTTTTTTTTCCTGAAAATTAAAAAAAAGAAAAAAAGAAAAAAAAGGGAGTCAATCAACAGTGAGGGGTCCGGAAACAAGCCGAGGCCCTCGGGAAAACGTGGCCAGGCCGTGATAACACGGCTCCAATCATGGCGTGACTTTAATAGAAAGGTCGTCTTCTCATGCATCTCGTGCATGGACCTTTTTGCGCCATGGAGCTCCTGGCACCTGCGAATCCTCAAGCAAGCGGATAACGCACTCGACATGATGCTGTGCGTCCCGATACGACTGTTGATACGACTGTTGATACGACTGTTGATACGACTGTTAGTACGACTGTTAGTACGGCGCCCACCCATTCCTGAATCCTGCCTGCGCAGAGAAATTTCTTGATGTATCTATCGGCCCGGGACCGGGGCGGGCCACGGTGCGGGCCAATTCCGAGAATCCGCAAACTTGTCGTGTGCGTTCCTTCCTCAGACGAACTCTACGGAGTACGAGTACATGGCGCTGTTTGCATCTGTCTGTCACCTGTCACATCTGTCGCGATGTGAATGGAACGGTTCGACGAAACCTGGAAGGCAGCAGGGCATGGATGTGGTTCCAATGCCCATGGCCCACGTCGATGAAGATATGCAGATTGCTTGTCAATTCCAGGGTCCGGATCCGGGTCCCCCTCCAAAGCCTTGACCAGATGGAGCTGCGTGCCAAGAAACTGGGAACTGGGTGAAGGCACCACCCAACCTGACATGAAGCAATCTTTGAGGAAAAACAGCTGCTTTGCTTTCTGCTTCGGTCTGCTTATCCGACAGCCGGACCTGTGCCTCGCTCGTTGAACGCCTGCGCGCCCCCGCGACAAAGTGTGTCGGCCACAGGTACCTACCTACATGCGCCCGATGACGGAAGCGCCAGAGCTGACTTGCTGCAGCAAGATCCAAAGGCGCGAGCGCCAGAGAAACTAAACTAGATGGATGGACCACTTTTTTCCGGCCCTCCGCTGCACAACTACCTAGGTACCTACCTAGTATTCCGTATTCCGTAGTTAGTTAGTTAATGGAAAGGTCAATTTGGCCGTGCCCCCAAGTAACCACCAACATGACAAGGTTGAAACACGATTGAGCAAGGCCGCGAATGCAATACTCCAGCAGTCGACTGGTCAATCTACCACAAACCCCAAACCCGCCAGCGCGGCATAAAAGTGAGTGGTGGCAATCCTACGTTGGGGAGAGATTTCTCAGATTCTCCTTTCCCAAAGTCGAGCTTGCATCTGAGGGTTTGTTCTCTTTTTTTTCCCTCCGATGGACCACGCCGAGATGGCTTGCTTTCTTGCCTTTAATCTTGAAGAACGCCCTATCTTCGTGTAGCTTCGCAGGCACTTATTTTCCTAGCTTCCTTTATTCCATACGAGATTGACCGAGGGCTGTGATGAGTGACATGCGTGTACTTGCTGCAGTTGACGCCATATGACAAAACACTCCCACTACACACAACGACATTTGCCACGACAGGTCTAGGGTATCTAGGATTTGACCAACAAGACCAAGTCACCCATGACAATGCTTTTCTATTCGCAATCACATGTGTTTTATCTCGTGCGACCGGCCTAGCGTCTAATGATGCTTTGTATGCAAGTAATATGCAGGCATATATCCACGAATTCTAGTGAAACAAATCCTTGCTGCCAATTGACGTCAGTCAATGAGAAGATACATTCTTAGTCCCGGCGATAATAAATCCCGCATGGCTCAAATAATCAAACGTCACGTCACGCCAGCAGGGGAACGGCCAAAAGGCCAGCATTAGAAAAAAGTCATTCCATATCCGTATCATCAAGCCACATCGGCATTACTACTGTGCAACTCGAATAAATGACGAGCTTCTAAGACGCCCATGATCTTGCCCCCCTCCGTGACACCAAGTACGTCTGGTCTGCAGGGTAGCAGCGTCTCCCCCACGTTGTTTTGCCGTGCCGAGCGGACCATATCTCCGGCTTTTCGAATGGAGGTATCAGACGACATGGCCAGCACGTCGTGGAGGGAGACAAACACGTTGAGGAGCTTCTCGAGAGGCTTCTGCAATTCCGCCAGCGTTATCTCGCGAATCCGACTTGGCCACGTGACTTGATCGTCTTGCGTTCTTATCCAGCCTGATTTACTGTCGACTCCTGTGCGGAGCAGTTCTATCCCTTGACTCTTCCATGTGAGACCGAGCCTTTGGAGATGAGGGATGTCGTCTACGAGCACACATATGTCTTTCAACGTCTGCGGTGACTTTGTGGCCGTTTCTGACCTTGCCGCTGTCGCTGCACCTATTGCGCCACCGGGGTGGTTTTTTGCAAATATGGCGGCCACGTTGCGGTGCATCTCCTTTGCCGCCGTTATGGCCAGTGCATCTCCAAGAGCGAGCGCGACGGTGGTGGATGACGTAGGCGCAGATACACCGAATGACTTGCTCTCACTTTCGGGGATTGGCGCAGATAGCAAGATGGTCTTCGGTCGTCGTTTGATCAGTTCGCATGTGTCGCGGCGGATGTGAGACGTAAGGACGACGGTCGGTAATGCGTCGTCTAGATGTGGTAACAGTAGCATGAGCTCTGGTGTCTTGCCAGAATATGTGATGAACATGAGTGTGTCGTGGGAATCAATAACGCCTAGATCACCATGCAATGCCTCGGTAGGGTGCAGGAAGACGGCCCGGATGTCAAGACTCTGCATAGTGGCCACAAGCTTCTTGCCAATATGGCCTGACTTTCCAACTCCAATTATGACGAGTTTTCCGTTGTGAGAGCCGTGACGCGCAATGGTTTGCACGGCTTCATTAAATTCCTCACGGACTGTCGCATCTGTTTCGTAAAGTTTCGCTAGGCTGGCGAGCGCTACTGCCTCTGTATTGAGAACATGAATTCCATGCCGTAGCCGGTCCTTCGTGGCTGGTGACTCTTTACAGCATGATGCTGCAAGATGCGAATTTTCTGTCTCTTGTGAAAACAGCGAGGGCTGTCCAAGACTGAAGGATTCCAGTGGCTCTACTACCAATGTGCTGTGAGCGGGTGAAGTACATGGCGTTGGTGGTGATGGAGGCGGAAGAGCTGGTCTCGTTTTTGCCCCCAGCACTATCACTGCACTAGTTTGTATGGGATGCCTTCCTGTCTGTCCATTTCTACCCATGACTATTGCGGTTTATGCTGATGTGTCACAGGTGGCTCGCGATTGTAACGTGAGATACTATTCGTGATGACTGCATGCCACTGGTTCAATGTGTCACAGACAGGAAATTCCAGACCTCAGATGTTGCAGATGACGGGAGGTTTTTATTTTTTTTATTTGGTGGATTCTCTGCCCCTCGAAGGCTGGTCAATGTGCTACCCTGAGTGAGATATAATGATGTCTGTCTTGCGGCACCAAGCTTTTCAGGTTATTGGCAGCAGGAGATGTTTTTGTTGTTCATTTGGAGATTCCGTATAATAAAGTGTGGCTTGCGACAGGAGATTTCAGAATCTGACGAGAGTCAATCGCGTTCCAACACTCTGTTGTTGTGCTTACTGACACCAACTCCTTTAAGCAGGTGTGATGACGGCCTGTTACAGCAATCGCACCTGAGGAAGCGGACCGTAACTGAGCTAAGTATCGTATCGATCGATGTTCGAGGGCCTGGCTGCAGCAAGAGTTTCTGGGTAAAGGACTTGTGATGTTCGGCTTTTGATCGAATTCCTCGAAGCGGAACTGTTGACATACTGCATATTGTCACCTCTCTCATGTTTCAGCAAAAACAAAAAAAAAAAGCTCAATGGTTTGCGAAAAGGACCGAAGCTGCTCTCCAATTGGCCCACAGCACTGGAACTCGGAGGGAGGCCCGAAGAGCGGTTGCCTTCAGCGTAGTGGCGGTGGCTGATTGCGTGCGCTCATTATCAACGTCGAATTACTCCGTACAATAGCACCAAATAGCAAGTGTCATAGACTAGTTCATATGCCCACTTATGAATCGTGGGGCCTGATATTTGGTCGTGCATTAGTCATTCATCGTCCATCTCTGGCATCGGCTATGGTTACAGCTCCGGGAAGCAGCAATTTCCAGTTCTCACCTTAGGGGCCGATGAGGCGCTCGTAGTAAGTCTGAGCGATGACGTGATGCACGTTAATCAGATCTGAGACCGCAATCGATGACTAGGAGGACTAGCTCCTCCGAGCATCTCGGACACCTGGTGGCCACGGACGCAACCACCCCCAATTTGGCGTTGCTGTGATGGAGGCTAGTGGGGCCACGCTACAGTGTACGGAGCGGTATATCGTTGCATCGCGTTCACAGATGAAGGTTGAGTCTATGCACACTGAAAATGCTCGACGGGAAGAAGACTTACAGGAAAAAAAAAAAAAAAAACCAGAGTCCGCAGCTTCCTATATTGATGCTCACCGCTGTCCCTGTCATTCGCACAAGCATGGAAGGAAGGAGCGAACAAGTCACCAAGCTAAGGGCAAGCAAATTTTCCACCGGAGTTTTCAAGAATCCCACTAGATCTAGCCAATCCGGAAAGGTCACTAGTTATTGGCATGCTTCACACACAAAAGTACCTCTAATGTTTCTTTTCAGGCCAGCTAGCCCTTGTATATCAGCAGATGTGTGCATGCGAGGGCAAGAGGGCTAAAAAGTGCGTTATTGAGGTACCAAGAGTGACCTTTCTAGATTTGACTACATCCAAAGGGAGATTGGAAAGCTCCGGTGGGCAATATGCGTGGCCCCCAAGCTAAGCTTCCCGAGGCATCAGTTTGCCAACGTTTGTTCGTTGTGTATGAGAGTAACCCCGTCATTGCGCCCGGTTGCCTGGAAGCCATCTCACCTTCTGGCTCTAACTTGATCGCGGATAATTAAACTCTTGTCGCATCTCGTCCTTGTCGTCTCAAGAACCATGCTCCTCAGAGCTTCAGATGCCTGTGAATCAATATCTGGCCCCAACCCTGCAGATCTTCGTAGTAGATCTGCGACAAACCCTCGTCAGCTAATCACGATCTTCTTTAATCCGAATGCGACAGCCAATAATTGTACGCTCGCGAAGCATTAGGGCTACTCAGTAGACTAGAGCTCGTATCCAACCATTTCCTTCTATATTTCCCTACCGGTCTTCAACTTCATCAACGTCATAAACAAACCATTCGAGAAACATACCATCTTCTGTTCCATAGTGTTCCTTGCGTCCCGAATAATATGGGCCTAAACCCCAGGCAATGGAATTCACCTACATCTCAGCATGTCTCACTAGAAATGTTGCCCGCGAGGACGATGGAGTTGTACCTGCTATCTGTCATTAAGGGAGACTGTCCTTCAGGAGACAACGTATAATCGTCTATCAAGCTAAGGAGAAGTAATTTCCTATTTCCCTGTATTTTCCAGCGCTGCAACACCAAGAGCGCCAGTTCTGTACGAATGGCCTTGCTGTCAACTGCAAAGGCGAACATAATATCGTTCATGCATCTACCGGAGGATTAATCTCCCTTGGCCGACCTCAGCAGAGGCAGGAAAACCTGCGATTTTGTCTTAAAACGCTTTTTTCTCCCCGCATACTAACCGCACTGAAACAGTAGATCATCGAAAAGCCACTTGTGTCTCAGGGGAATGCCAGCTTAGGATTGTGAGAGGCGGGGTTCCCCATCACGACTGAGATCCGTTGTTTTTATTTCCGACAACTGTCTTGCCCACTGTTTTCACATTCTTCTTTAATAAACGTTGGTGTACTCAAGACTACGAGGCTACAATGACTGGCCAACTTGTTAGTTACAACACCAGGAGCTGGGGGTCATCAGGAATGCTGAAGATTTCAGGGACATCAGGCAACGAGACACTCTGGCCACCTTTCACTTTGAGAATACTTCGGAAAGCAGGTTTTCTACACGAAACTCTTAGATTCTGTGTAGAATTGTTGTTAGGCCTCCGCTGTGGTGTTGTGACATCAAGCCTCGTGAAGTGCCATTACAGCATATGTGTTATATCGAAAACACCTTGCATTCCGCTCAGAGGGTTCGAAATGCCAATGAACCAAGTAATAGACCGACATGAGACAGAGACTAGCATCAATAGTATTGCATATACTACCTGGGTTCGTGCTTGTAACGATAACCTGACGGGTATATCTTGACCCCTCTCCCATCTTACTGATCACGATTTTTTTCATTCCGACAGCATCTTCCCAGTCACTCATCCATTCTCTATCAAGAGCCACACAACTCGATCCAAACTTTTATTTGACCCTCAATAGACAAGTCAATCTATTTCAGCAAAATGAAGGGCCTCAACGCCGTCCTGCTCCTGACATGCCTCTCAGGCAATGTCCTCGCTGCTCCCACCGCCCTTAAGCGCGAGGAGGCTGCTCAGGCTGCTGCTGCTCAGGCCGATGCTGCTAGTCTCAACATCTCACCTAGTCTTCAGACACTCTTGTCGGCAGTTGCTGGTCTTGCTACCGATCCTATTTTCTTTGGTGTTGACCTTGGCCCACTTTCTGCCGAACTTGGAAAGCGCGAGGAGGCTGCTCAGGCTGCTGCCGCTCAGGCCGATGCCGCTCAGGCCGATGCTGCTGGTCTCAACATCTCACCTTCCCTGAATCTTCTTTTGACCCTCTTGAATAAATCGGCAGGTGCTGGTCTTCCTGCCAATCCTGGAAATATTTTGAACCTTTTGTTGAAAGGTTCGGGAGGTGCTGGTGTTTCTGCCGATGCTGGAAATCTTATAAAACTCTTGTTGACAACTTCGGCAGGTGCTGGTGCTTCTGCCGATCCTGCAAATCTTTTGAGCCTTTTGAAAGGTTCGGCAGGTGCTGGTCTTGGCAGTCTTGGAAAGCGCGAAGATGCTGCTCAGGCCGATGCTGCTGCTCTCCCAGGCTCACTTAACCTGAGCACCTTACTTGCTCTGTGGAAAATTATTTCTGGAGGGTTTTCTAGCTCCATCCCTGGCCTCAGTGGTGTTACCAATGGTTTGGGCAAGCGCGAGGAGGCTACTTGTCTTCCTATCCCAATCCCACTTCCGCGTCCACTTCCCCCAATCTCAGTGCCTACTGCTACCCCGCTTCCAGCAAGCGAGATTTCAGCCAGCGTTGAGGAAGGCTCTCCGGTACAGTGAACGATCTCACTGACAACACTCAAGCCCGTGTCTGACGTTGTTGACGGTGCTTCAGGCGGTGTTGGGTCTCTAGATGACGTTAAAAAAAGCTTGGATGAAAGACGTCGGGTCACCCGCGTGGGGAATTTGTAAAGTTTAAGTGGGCTTTGTATCACTTAGACAGGCACGATATGATTGCGTAATATATTTATGCTCGATACTCGGATCCCTCGTGTTATCTTTGGTAAACTTTCGACGTGAATCCTGATCATTCTGATGCCTTGGAGTGATATACATTGCAACTAAGACGTTTTGTCGGCGCTAACTTCGTTGATTTTGGAAGATTGAATCGTTCCAAGATAGTATATGCAAGACTTGTTGCCTGGTCTGTGCTATGCCTCGTTTATGTACCTGACCTCGGAAATGAGATAGGGACGTTAATGAAGGGCGGAGTTAATCAAGCGAAGCCAAAGATTGCATCTAAGCGACTTGAAGGAGAGGTCATTGGCCTAGTCATGACAATGACAATCGAGTCACAAAGAACCCTCGAGGGGATTGGTTACAGAAACTCCAGACCCTCAAACCGGGGATAGTGGTAATGAATGATATTTACCTACCTAGAGGTAGTCTGGTCACATGCAGAAATGCCTTGCAGTGTCAGGCTAGCCGTCTGTCGCGGGACAGTCACGTCACAGCCTCGCTCGAGCAAAACGGAGCTTAATCCAGACCCAGACCCGTGCAGAACCGCCCCCCATATAAGTACCATCTCATATACCATACCGTGCGACAGTACATGGCCATAGCCGGCCTAGCCGGGTGCGGAATCGACGTGGAGGAACAGCGAAGACCCACCAGCCATGGACGGAGTAGAGAGTGTTACGGAGTGTGCCTCGCAGTTTAGCAGAGCTGCATTTCCCATGAACAGCAAACGTCAACCCTTGTATTCCTCCGTCATCCCTCACACATACGCAGACCGGCCATGCAACTGCCGTTGACGGCGGCAGTCCCACTGGCGGCGGGACCTTCGTAGCGTTCGGCGATATTTTGTGTGGTTTAGCAACTGAAGCTTCTCTTCAAGCCGGTTGCATGTTCAAGCCATCACAATGGCCCCGAGCGAACCCACACTGGGCAAGGCACCTGGGCATCCGGCTTCAACAGCCAAGTCCGCACCATTGTCAAAGGAAACACGATCAATTCGACGTGCTCCGCGCTCGCGCAGCTTCTGCAGCCAGCATCTCATGATTTGGCTCGTCGTTGTTGGCGCATTTTGCGTTGGCTTATATCGAGCCTCTGGCCTCGCTTCTACCCCAGTCTTGTCAACCTCACCCGACTATACTTCTCTTCCCGAAGGGCCAGACAGGGTGGCTAGACCGGAGAACAAATGGTCGGCGGAGAAGCTTCCCGAGGGTACTTGGCCCAACAACCAATATTTGCTGGGGGTGGGCAAGGCCGACATTACAGGTCCAGTTGTGGAAATCAACCTGATGGGTTATGCCGCCTTTGCACAGATTGGACGAGGCTTGCGGCAGAGGCTATACTCACGAGCATTTATCGTTGGAGATCTCCACAATCCTGAGGACCGTTTCGTATATCTTGTTCTCGACATCCAGTCCGGTGATACCGCGGTGCGATATGGCATCCTAAGGGGACTGCAGGCACTAGGGCCGAGATATTCCATGTACGGTCAGGACAATGTGGCCGTGACCGCCACTCATTCTCACTCAGGGCCGGGAGCCTGGTTGAACTACCTTCTGCCGCAGATTACAAGCAAGGGATTCGACAAGCAGAGCTACCGGGCCATAGTGGAGGGATGCGTATTGTCAATCCGGCGTGCGCATGAGAGTCTGGAGCCGGGCTATTTGAGCGTTGGCACGACAAAAGTCATGAATGCCAACATTAACCGCAGCCTATTTTCTTATCTCGCCAATTCTGAAGAAGAGAGAGCCAGGTACAACATCAGCTCCGAGGACGACGGATCTGTGGAAAAGGATATGACGTTGCTCAAATTCCAGAGGGCGTCGGATAGCAAAAACATCGGAGTGCTGACGTGGTTTCCGACGCACGGAACGTCGATGCAAGCAAACAATACTCTGATAACCGGAGATAACAAGGGACTTGCCGCCGATCTATTCGAAAAACAAGTCAGAGGCGGCCACCATGCGGTAGAGGATTTTGTAGCTGGCTTCTCGCAGGCCAACATGGGCGATGCGACACCCAATATTTTGGGTGCGTGGTGCGAGGATGGAACCGGGCTGCCGTGCGACTTCAAGACTAGTGCTTGCAGTGACGGCAAGAGCAACCGATGTCGGGCCAGAGGGCCCAAGTTTGGAAGGAACGACTATGGTGCTGCATCCTGCTTCGATAACGCCAAGCGGCAGTACGAGGGCGCCAAAAAGATCTACGACACCCTCAACGGTCAACCGCCAAATATCCGAGGCACGGGCGTCAAGGCCATTCATCGTTTCCAAGACATGGCATTTTACAAGTTCACTCTGCCAAACGGCACAGAGGTACAGACCTGTCCTGCCGCTCTGGGTTACGGCTTCGGCGCTGGGACGTGGGATGAACCCGGTGCCTTTGACATCGTCCAACACTATACGAATGCATCTAATGCTCGCTTCATATGGAGACTCATCACCTGGTTGTTGAAATCTCCAACCAAAGGCCAAAGGGAATGCCAGCAGCCCAAGTCTATTGTGTTGGACGTGGGCGAAGTCAGCCGCCCGTACGCATGGACACCGAATGTGGTTGATATTCAGACTTTCCGTGTGGGCCAGCTTTTCATCATTGTTAGTCCAGGTGAAGCAACCACCATGGCAGGAAGACGCTGGAAGGAAGCTGTTGCTACAGAGAGTCTTCGCTCTTTCACTAGCGAGCTTGACGGCGAGAAGCCGGTGGTAGTTCTTGGAGGACCAAGCAACAGCTATACACACTACATCTCGACTCAGGAAGAATACGGGTATGTTGTGGATCGAAATGAAAGTTATAATACTTCTTATATGTAAGCACTGACGATGAGCAGGATCCAACGATATGAAGGAGCTTCTACGCTATATGGACCACATACACTTGCGGCGTACATTGACCGAACCATTGCCTCTATGCCAGCTCTCAAAGCGGGCAGTGCATCCCTGCAGAAGCATCGCGAGAAGAATACGTATCCCCCCGATAATAGTGGCAGGTCCATTAGCTTTATTCTTGGTGTCTTGTATGATCGTACTCCCTGGTCGAAATCATTCGGCAACATCGTATCCGACATTCAGCAGAACCAGTTTCAACGCGGAGAAATAGCATCAGTGACGTTTGTTGGGGCTAATCCTCGCAACAATTTGCGTCTGGAAGAGACGTACGCGGCAGTGGAGTACCGAGCTCCAGGAGAGACCAAGTGGCAGCGGGTTAGGGATGATTCGGACTGGGCATTGACATTCCACTGGCGACGAACTAGCCAAATTTTAGGCACGAGCGAAGTTGATATTAAGTGGGAGATTGAAGAATGGGCTCTGCAAGGGGAATACAGACTACGATACTACGGAGATTGGAAGTCGATACGAGGACAACTGACGACGATTGAGGCGACGAGTTCTGTCTTCAGCGTGGTGTAACAAGGCAATGTTTTTTGCTTTCTTTTCAAAGTCCGTGGCGTGTGTTACTGCTCTGCATAGCATGGACGGAGTATTCTGAATACAGGGGTTTACAGTTAAGAGATGGGGGGAGATAGACAGGGTCGGAAAGAGGATTTCGTTGTGTTAGATACGGGAAGGTTAATGAAAGTGAAAGTAATTTATAGAGAAAGAAAGATTTGAAGGAAATGTTCATGGACTATTCACTCATGCGCTCACTCCTTGATATTCAGATAGACACTCTAGAATGTTTTGGTAACATACAGTCGTACCCCTGAATTATTTTGCAAATCTACATGCAGGGGGGAATCGAGCGAATTAGCTGTCGAACGGCAAATATGTGAGATCCAAAGTGGAAGCAACAGGTACCTTAATTTACTAGTGAATAATATCGAAAAAATAAGTCCCTTTAGGTAGCGTTTAATAGCCTAAGTACTAGGTATCCTCTGTGTACCGCTCTAGCAACAGTAAACTCTGTAAGGGTAACAGCAAAGTTGTCTCTAGCTGTAGAAGCTTACAAGCTATACTAACAAGAGGGGTAAAATTCACGTATGTACATACGTGCATAGGAAAAAAATTTACTCAAAGGTTAATAGTTATAATTCTACTAACTCTAGTACTATTTATATAGAGATTTCCACTTAACAAGTATTTTACTGATTACGCTACTACATCTAAATCTAGTAATTAATTTTAAAAATATCGTGCATTATAACCTCTTGTCTCCTTGGTGTTTTTTTATTTTTGTAGCGCACGAACCACCTTAACGGCTGATTACGACTGCTAGAGAGTGACCTGCTAGCTGTAAAAAAGTGGGACAAGTATCTTTGCAAAATAAAACAAGGGTTAGAGTGTAACGTTAGAGCTGATCCAGTCATGCCATCACGACAACGGCGTTGACAATAATGTACTGTTTCTGCGCCGGCCCGGCTGGGCGGCCGTTGTCAGAGTGCATTGGTCGCTTCGACGAGGCAACCGTCATCCATGGCGTTGGCAGGATATTCGAAGCTATGCACAAGCTTGGGAACGGAAAATACCTGGCGGTAGATCTGGACGAGACATGCCTCAGGTTGAGGGTGACCGGGCGTGTCTGTGACTAAAATGGCAGGTGGGGAGCCTCAGATCTCAGATGACAGGTGTACAGGGCCAAAGTGGACCCGAGATCTTCGCGCACTTGGATGGGAATATACTCCATATGTACTTTAAAACTATCGGTATTAACTCTAACTATCAATATTGGATCATTGTTCATCAACTAACAGCAACGGCACTCGGTTAGTTCCTGCCCGCCAGTCTACCGCAGACCAATGTCTCCATTCCAGCGATGGCAGTGGCTGCAGTCACGTGGCTGTGGCTAAGTGACATTTGCATCTGACCTTCCATCCCAACTCTTTCAAATAGGCATCCTCATCTGTCGCCTCAACTTCAACTTTGCTTTTGTCAAGCCCTATACTCATCTCTCATCCCAGTCAATTCTCATAGACTTGGAATTTATTATTATTGTTATTATTGTTATTAGTATTATTAGTATTGCTATCATTGTTATTGGCATTACTTTGCCTAGTCGTAGCCACAAATCCACTCTTTGCCTACTTCCCCTACCGAGCTGGTGACGGATTCTCCATCCCCAAACTCTCACCCGTTTCCGGTCGCCATCGGCCTCAAACGAAACCAAGCCCAAACCATCCATCTACGAAATTCCGACAGCAATCCGGACACGACGACGTTCGACCTCTTTTTCTTTACAACTCTCCTATTTCCTTTCCACATGGTGCCACTTCAGGGCTTCCGTTCGAGCGCGATTCCTGGGCAACAATTGATATGTAATCATCTTTTTCTGATTCAGCGGGATTATTGACTATTATTACTTTTTTTTTCTTCATCCCCAATCTTACGCTGGCGACAACACCCTACCCGGTGATGACACAACTCGGACTGTGGGTCTCCCACATTGGCAGACTGCGCGGCCGAATGACAGTGTGGATTTGGTGCTGCGCCTTATTCATCGTTTATCCACTAGTGCAATTATACTCTGCTTCTGAAGAAGATCATTATGCCTTCGACCGGTGGAAAGCGACTCATGCGAATTCCACTATCCCGTCGCCCTGCCGGGGATTTCCTAGGACAGATGACATTGTGGTGTCGTTGAAGACGAGATCTGCTAATGCGTTTACGAAATTGCCCGCGCATCTGTTGACGCATTTACAATGCATACCTGATGTGCTTTTATTTTCAGACATGGTACGACTGATACATGATAAATCCCTTCTCTCTCTCTCT